>QRFJ01000298.1:803530-842632 GCA_006176705.1 Cocos nucifera
ATTTGACCAAAGTCAAAAGAAGACAAAGAAATTAGTAGATGATGAAAAAATGGTAGGTATTTGTCTCAATTTATCTCAATAAATTAAGACAATCCTTTCTGATCTAGACAAGCTTCAGTCAGACCATGTAAAGGTACTTGAGTGAGTCCAAACATATTTGGCTCAGTCGAGATAAACTTTTGATGATTGTAGAAGGAGAACATTAGGCTCAATCGTGTGCTAGCACGATTTCTTTGAACCTAATTGAATCTAATTCAAATCAATTGAACTGGTTAGTCCAATTGATGATATCCAGATCCAAACCCTTATTTGTGTGATCCAATTAGGTTTAGTTCTGTATGGTAATGGGATATGTCGTGATCTCTATCATCGACATCATCAAAAACCTTCTGATGGATCAAAACTTTTCTAATTCAGACAACTAGAATGATCGATCATCCAAATCATTCTAATTGCTCTCAAAATCCATCAGTGACACCATCAGTATATTGTGGTAGTCATCAAAACTTGAAAACGAACCTCTTGATGCAGTATATGTGTGATTAAGTTCTTCTATCTTGAGCCCCAATCAGATTAGGGTTAGGTGAACTCATCAAACCTAATTTTTGTCATATAATTTAATTATTTGATTCAAGTCCGATGTGAAACCTTAATAAAAACTCTTTCTATTATTTCACTTTGCCATGGCCATGGGCTTATGGACATGATTCTCATGATCATCATAGGGCTACTCCTCATCCACCAAGGTAGATAGATTCTCTCTTGGTGTAATCCAATTCCTATAATGAACATGCTATAGCCAAACATACACCTTAGGGTTCTGAATGGCTAGGAGACTAAGTCATGGTGTAGTCAAACTATAACACCCTCAAGGTGAATTACCGATGCACCTTAGGTCAAAGAACCAAACACACCACTATAGCTTCGAGCTAGTCATCGACGAGAAGGTAGACTTCCTTATGACTGCTCGAGGTGGTCATGCTCAGTGCTCTCATTCTCTAACGAGTATCTATACTCTCGCTTCGGTGTCTCTACACCGTAGACTCAAGACTCATCTACTATAAAGAAGCGATTGTACACCAACCTTCTGGATCAGTCACCATTCTTATGATGATCCTACGGTCGGGAGCATTTTATGAGTTAATAACGAAAATTCATGTCTTAAATTTTCAACTTTTAAAAATAAGAATTATCATTATCATTAACTCAAGGGATGTATCACAGACACTAAATATACATTATGATAGAAAATAATATATTTTATTATTTATAATCAAAATTATAATTTAGCCCTTAGAAAAGTACAATAATTATCAGTCAATTCTGGCTTCTAGGACACACATATCTAACAAACTCCCACTTGACCTAAAGCTAATTGGTTATAAATCTAAGTTCCATCTTCTCAAGATGGGCTTCAATCTTTTGCTGGCCTAACGACTTTGTGAGTGGGTGAGTGGGTCCGTCGCATTGTCTGTGGAGTCGACTCTCTTGACCTTGACGTAACCCTTCTCGAGGTAATCGTGGATGAGGTGGTATCACCGCTCGATGTGCTTGAATTTTTTATGAGACCTCGACTTCTTAGCAAGGGCTATGGTGACATTATTGTCGTAGTAAAGAGGAATGGCATCTGATGGCATCACTCCGATCTCTGCAGCAAACTTTTTGTACCAAAATGCCTCCTTCGCAGCTTCTAATGCAGCGATGTATTCTGCTTCCATGATGGAATCTACTATCATTGTCTGCTTGAAACTCTTCCAACTGATAGTGCCACCATTACACACAAATAGACTCCCAGATGTCGACTTTCGATCATCTAAATCGGACATAAAATCCAAGTTTGTATACCCCTGGACTTGGAGTTCTCCATTACCAAAAACCAACAACATATCCTTAGTTCTTCTCTAGTACTTAAGGATACATTTCACAGAAGTCCAGTGTTCTTCACCTAGATTCAATTGATATCTACTCATGACACTCACAACATGGGCTATATCAAGTCACGTACATAACATGGCATACATGAGACCCCCTATGGCTGAAGCATAAGGGATCTTGCTCATGTGTTCTATCTCCTCAGGTGTGCTAGGGCACATCTTCTTGGAGAGATGAATTCCATGTCTGAAGGATACCAAACCCCTCTTAGAGTTTTTCATGCTAAACCTCTTTAGCACTTCCTCTATGTGCATATTCTATAAAAGTCCTAGCATCCTATTTGGTCTATCTCTATAGATCTTAATTCCTAGAATAAAGGATGCTTCTCCTAGATCTTTTGTAGAGAATTCTTTGGATAACCATATTTTAACTATGGTCAACATGGGAATATCATTCCCAATAAGGAGGATATCATCCACTACAATACGAGGAAGATAACAACGCTCCCACTGATCTTTTTGAAGACACATGGTTCCTTCTTATTTTTGATGAAACTAAATAATTTGATCACATCATTAAAATGAGTATTCTAACTCTGAGATGCTGGTATATTAAAGTATGATGATTGCTATGATCTAGCTGGATGTGAAATCTAGCGGTTGTTCCATATAGATATCTTCCTCAAGGTATCTATTTAAAAATATTATTTTCACATCCATTTGCCATATTTCATAATCAAAATAGGCTGCAATAGCAAGCAATATGTGGATGAATTTCATCATAGCTATTGATGAAAAGGTATCCTGATAGTCAATGCCTTCACATTGACTATACCTTTTTGCCACTAATCTAGCTTTGAATGTCTCCACATTCCCATCTGCACCAATCTCTCTTGTAGATCCATTTACACCCAATAGGTACTATACCTTTTGGTGGATCTACCAAGGTCCAGACTTGGTTTGAGTGCATTGAGTCAATTTCTAACTTCATTGCCTCTAACCATTTCTTGAAGTCGATATCCGATATCGTCTCGTCATAGGTTTTGGGATCATCACCATGAACCCCATTACCTACGAGGAATATTTTCTTTGCTTCCTCTGAAATAGTACCTAAGTACCTCTCAGGGGGATGGAAAATCCTTTCCGATCTATAAGGTGGAGGAGGTAGTGATTGAATTGGCTCAACCTGATTTGGTTTCATTTGGTCCTTAGCTCGTTACTTTTGTGAGACTTTCTCCTCGAGCTTGATCTGCTTTCCAATGCCACTATCTTGAATAAACTATTTTTCAAGAAAGATGGCATGTTGACTCATAATCACATTATGATCTTCTAGAATATAAAAATAATATCCTAATGACTCTTTAGGATATCCTATAAATTGAGCTCTAAAAGATCTATAGTCTAACTTATCCGCTTGTTGTCTTTTGACATGAGTCGGACAATCCCAAATTTTGAGATGACTCAGACTTGGTTTCTTACCATGCCATATCTCATACGGTGTGGTAGGAACGATTTTGGAAGAAACCCTATTCAGTAAGTATATTGCAGTTAATAAACTATGTCCCCAAAGAAAATCAAGAAGGTCTGTGAAGCTCATCTAGATTGGACCATATCTAATAGGGTCTGGTTCCTCCATTCTGAAACCCCATTGAGTTGAAGTATTTCAGATGGAGTCCATTGAGAGATTATGTCATTTTCCTTAAGATAGTCTAGGAATTTCCAACTAAGGTATTCACCTCCTCAATCTGATCAAAGAACCTTAATGGATTTTTCAGTTTGCTTCCCTACTTCATGTCTGAATTCCTTGAACTTTTCAAAAGCTTCAGACTTGTGTCTCATAAGATACACATATCCATACCTAAATAAATCATCGATAAAGATTATGAGTAGACAAAGTTGCCTCTAGTCGGCACATCAAATGGGCCGCACACATCAGTATATACTAGGGCAAGAAGATCCGTGGCCCTTTTCCCATATCCTACAAAAGGGAGCTTAGCCATTTTGCCATGAAGACAAGATTCACAAATTGGATATGACTCAAAAGTCAACAGACTCAATAGCCTGATATTTTCTAATTTGTTAACCCTATCTTCTGCTATATGATCTAGTCTTAGGTGCCATAGATACCTATCATTTAGACTATCCCTTGGTCATTTCATGGCATTCATATTTTGCTCGATATTAAAAATAGATACATCAATATGTAACTAGTAAAGACCATTAATAAGAAAACCACTTGCAATTTTATTTCTTTCATAAAGAATGTTACAATGGTCCTTAAGAAAATTAATTACATAGTCTTCTAGTGCTAGGCATGAAACAAAAATCAAATTCCTGCTTGCTGCAGGTACATAATAATAATCTTTTAATACTAAGTCTAAACCAAATGGTAGTCGAAGAGGATATGTTCCCATGGCCACAACAGCAACTCTTGCTCCATTTCTAATGCATAGGATCATCTCACCATCCCTCAGCCTCCTGCTATCCTCAAGATCCTGCATAGAAGTGCACAAATGAGCACTAGAACCAAAGTCAAGCACCCAACTGGATGTAGAAAAAACCATAAGGTTAGACTCAATAACAAGCATACCTCCAAAAGGACATGCCTCCTTCTTATTCTTTAGGGTGGCTAGGTAAGTAGGGCAGTTCCACTTTTAGTGGCTGTCGGTTGCAATGAAAATACTTTTCTTTGTCAGCGGCCTTCTTCTTCAACTCTACTTTTTTCTTCTTTCCTCCTTCCACCTTTTGCCTTTTCATAGACTTTTTCTTCTTTCCAAAAGACTTTCTCTTGGAAGAAGTCCGTTTCATAACAAGCACTGAGCCTTTAGAATCTTTCATAGAAAGCTCAACAGTAACCAGCATGTTCATAAGCTCAGCCAGAAAATTTTGAAGTTAATGCATATGGTAGTTCATGATGAACTGCCCATATGCATTAGTCAAAAATTTGCAGAATTATATCATTTTGCAGATCCAGGTCTAACTTCACTCTGAGCTTCTCAAACTCTTCTAAGTCCTTAATCATCATCAGATAATGATCTTGGACTAACTGCCCATCACGCATTTTAGTCTTGAATAGTCGTTTAGTGACTTGATACTTGGCTGCGCGACTCTGTTCACCAAACATCTCTTGTAGGTGAGCCAACATTTGGCAGACAATCTTGATATCTTCATGTTGATGCTGAAGCTCATCAAACATTGAGCCCAACATGTAATATTTGGTCTTATTATCTTCATCTGTCCACTTATCAAGAGACGCTCTCTGTTCAGCGGATGGACGAGCTGGTAATGTGGGAGGATCCTAGTCCAATACATTAGTTAACTTCTCGAAACTTAAAATAATTTTAAAGTTTTGGAGCCAATCCTTGTAATTAGGTCCGGTCAGTCTATGGGTGTTCAGGATACGTGCTAGTGGGTTGGATGCAGATATTTTTCTGTAGAGAGTCAAAGTTTCTAGTTAGATATTGTAATTAAGACTTGATCAATTTGTTTAAAAATTTTATTTTTAAATAAATTAGCTTTCACTATTTTCTTGAATCCCTACACTACCTCTGTAGAGATGCAAAAACCTTAATGATTAATAATTTCTAGTAGGTGGTGCGATCCTACCAACTGACTCATCACCTCACCTAACAGTTATTGGTGATGGGTTAGCTAATGAGTGAACAACTCTTGTTCAATGATTCTCTAATCATGGTGCATCCAAACTTGGTCTCTAATTCATGAATCTTACCGTGCTCGGAATATTGATCCACTCCTTACTTAAATCAGACCCATAATTTGCATAGATTGAATTTCTAATTGAGTCTCTCACCATATTTAGAATATTGAGCCCAAGCCATCCTCCAATCCATAGCATCCAATGTTTAATAGACATGGTTGCATCTTTTTGGTGCAACTGAACTACTATAACCAATCGAGAACAATCAACCCCGGGAAGGGCCCGCACATCTACAATGGTGGAAGACCTTAAACTTAATCTTTTCTTAGGGAGATTTGATTTAGGTCTCATTAAACTAGACTTGACATAGTCATAACAATTATGACTAACCTAGTGGCATGGGTTAGCTCAGATTATTGGCCATCTCAGATCAGGACTAAGCCAACAAATATGGCCAAGTAAGTAAGACTGGTGGAAGGGATATGCCATTAACTCGATAAGAACGCATTCGAGTTGAGTAGCTCCTAATTAAAAATCAGTCGATCGTATCTGCCAAACTTACCTTAAACACCAAATTATTGAGCCAGAACCAATTAGGTTAGCCTACAATCCAGACTCTAACCACTGAGCCTAATTGGGTCTTAGCTTGATCAATCACTCATGTGATTCGATCTTGACTCAGACTTAATCCTATTAGGCTGGTCAATTTATGCACTCTTGATCCATCTAACCAACTCTTGATTTGATTTGATTACCCACTTAGACCTAATTAAGCTACCCAAGCCCGAACCCAATTTTATGAATATATCTTAGATCTAAAATTTTTAATTTTAGACCTAATATATATTTATAATCTTAATTCTTAATTAAGTTTAGGGTTTACAAACAAAAAAAAATATAAAATAAAAAAAAAATAAATAAAAAAAAAAAAAAAAAAAAACTCATAGACTTAAAATATAAGATATTAAAGATTATGAAATATAATAATATAAGAGTTCTAAATAATTTAAAAATTTTTAGATTCATAAGATATTCTTAAATGAGGTCTGACGTGCTAATAATCTAATGAAAATATAGTAATCTCAAATCATGAGAAAGAAATCAGTAATAAAAAAGATAAAAATAAATCTAATTATGATATAAAGATAAAAAAATAAAAATAAAAAAATAAATAAAATAAAATAAAAAAATATAAAATATATTAATAAAATATAAAAAATAAATCATAAATAAAATAAAAATAAAAAAAAATATAAAATATTATAATAAAAAAAAAAAAAAATAATTATAAATATATTAATGATAAAAAAGAAAAATATTAAAATAAAAAAAAATATAAAAAATAAAATAATAAAAAAAAAAATTATAATTAAATAAAAAAAAATATATAATAATATATAAATAAAAATTTAAATTAATATAAAAAAATTTAAATAATATAAATAAATAATAAATATATTAAAAAAAAATTAATTTAAAAAATAATTAAAAATATAATTAAATAAATAATAATAATATAAATATTAATAAAAAAATAAATATATATATAAAAAAAAGTATAAATAAAAATAATAATTAAAATATAAAAATTATTTTAATAAATAAAAATAATAAAAAAAAAATATAATAAAATAAAAAAATAAAATTAATAAAAAAATAAAATTAAAAAATAATAAAAATAAAAAATTATAAATAATATATAAATATGAATAAGATATAATAAAGTAATAAAAAATATAAATAAATATATAAAAAATAATAATATAAAAAAATAAATATAAAATTTAATTAAAAAAATAATTAAATAAAAAATATTAATAAATAATAAATTAATAAATTAAAAAATATAAAAATATATATATAAAATATAAAATATAATAAAAATATATAAATTAATAAATTAAATAATAAAATAAATAAAAAATATATAAAATAAAAAATAATAAAAAAATATAAATAAAAATATAATAAAAAAATAAAAAAAAAAAATAAAAATAATTAATATAAAAAAATTAAATAATATATAAAATATAAATTAAAATTATATAAATAATAATAAATATAATAAAAATAAAAATATAAGAATATATAATTATAAAATAATTAAAATTATTAAATATATAAAAAAAAAAAATAATAATTTTAATAATAAATAATAATATATAAATATATAAAAAAATAATTTAAAAAAAATAAAAAAAAAAAATAAAATATAAATAAATAATAATAATAAAAAATATATAAATATAAAAAAATAAAAATATATAATAAATATAAAAATATAGAAAATATATAAAAATATAAATATAAATATATAAAAATATATAAAATAAAAATAAAAAAAATATAATAAAAAAAAATATAAAATATTCATCTTATTAAATAAAAATTTATTAAATAAAATAAAATAAAAATA
Organism: Cocos nucifera; assembly: GCA_006176705.1. Lineage (NCBI taxonomy): Eukaryota > Viridiplantae > Streptophyta > Magnoliopsida > Arecales > Arecaceae > Cocos > Cocos nucifera. Next base: position 811,476 of record QRFJ01000298.1, read on the forward strand.
TATAAATATATATCAAAAATAATATTATATAATAATAAATTATAAAAAAAACATTAATAATAAAAATAAAAAATTAATAAAAAATAAAAATATAAAAAAAAAAATAAAAAAATAATAAAATAAAATAATTATATTAAAAAATAATAAAAATAAAAATATATGAAAAATAAATAAAATATATGTATATTAAATAATATAAAAAATATATATTAATAAATAAAAAAAAATATAAAATAAAAATAAATAAAAAGTAAAAAATAAAAATAATATAATAAAATAAAATAAAAAAAATAAATAAAATAAAAAAATTAATACAATAATTATAAAAATAAATATAAAATAAAATAATATAAATAAAGTAATAATATATAAAAATAATAAATAATATTAAATAATAATTAAAAAAAAAAAATAAATAATATAAAATAAATTATGATATAAAAAATTAAATAAATAAAATTAATAATAATAAAAATTAAATAATTATATTATAATATAATAAAAATTAAAAATAAAATATAAAATAAAAAAAAAATATTAAAAAAAAAAAATATAAAAAAAAATATAATATAATAATATAAATAAATTGAATTAAAAATTAATAATAAATAAAAAATAAAAAATTATATATGATAAAATTTATAATAATATTAAAAATTAAATAAAAATATAATAAATAAAAATAAAAAAAAAAATATAAATAAATATAATAAAAATAATATAAAAAAAAATATAAAGTAATATATATAATAAAAAAATAAAAATATAAATCAAAATTTAAATTATAAAATATTTAAAAAAATATAAAATAAAAAATTATAATTAAATTAAAAATAATTAAAAATATAATATATAATATATTATATAATAATTTTTTTTTTTTTTAATATTATAATAAAAAAATATAATTATATAAAAAAATTAAAAAAATATTAAAATAAATGTAATAAATAAAAATATAGAATAAAATAAAATATAAATTGAATATATATTAAAAATGTAAATAAAAAAAAATTAATAAAATAAAAAAAATAAAAAATAAATAAAAAAAAAAAAAATAAATATATAAAAATTAAAAATAATATAAAAAAGAAAAAATATAAATTACATGAATTAAAAATATTATATATAAAATAATAAATATAAAATATAATAAAAAAAAATAAATTAAAAATATAAAAAATATAATAATAAATATAATAAAAAAAAATAAAAATAGAATAAAAAAATAATAAATAAATATTAATTAATATAAAAAAATATAAAAAAAAATTAAAAAAGTAATTAATAAGTAATAATTTATAAAAATTTAATATTTTAGGAATAATTAAAATAATAATAAAAAAATAATAAAAAATTTAATAAATATTAATACTATAAATATAAAATATAAATAAATATAAAAAAATAATAAAGAAAAAAATAAATATAATAAATTATAAATTTAATAATATAAATAAAAAAATAATAAAAAAAAAATTATAAAATTTTATTAATAAATAATATAAAAAATAATATATTAAATATATAAAAATTAAATATAAATATAATATTATAAAAATATAATTTTAAAAAATTAAATATAAAAAAAAAAATAATAAATTATAAATATTAATATTAAAATATACATTATAATAAAAAATATAATAATAATAAAAATATAAATTTAATATAAATATAATTATATAAAAAATTAATATATAAATATTTAAAAATAAAAAATATATAAATTTATAAAAATAATATAATAAATAATATATATAATAAATAAATATAAAATAATATTATAAAAATATAAATATTATAAAATTATATATAAATAAATAATATATAAATAATAAAAAAAAAATAAAAATATATAAATAAAAAAATAAATAAATTTTTTATTTTTCAAAATATGTAAATAAAATTCTAGGATTTCAGGATCTAGGATTTTGCAGAAAATAAGTTTTTGGATTTCTAATTAAGGACGAACGTGCAGCACCCCTACACATCATAAGAACACCCCATCGAATGGGAGGAGAGGGCATTTAAACCCTACTTTGTTCTTATGATCGGACGGCCAAGGGGAACGCCTTAATCAGAAATATAAAAACTATAAAACTAGTTAGATCTACATCATATATCTCATATATAAAAATTGATCTAACTATAAATATGTTTTGCATACATCTCATGTATCATATCATGCATATTTTTAGATCTAAATTATCTCATAATTATCTAAAAAATTAAATTTAAATTGATCACATCAAAATAAATTCTATTCTAGATAATTATATAGAACTATTCTACAACTAGTCTAAACATACATTCATCATATCTCATATGAACCAAAAATTAAATAATTTTATTTTTTATTTTTCAAATATTATTATAATATTTATAATATCAAAAATAATAAATAAATTAATCTAAAATTATAACTTAATCAAATAAAATTATGATCATGTAAGACTATACATAGAATAATTCTATTTTACAACTAGTCATGCATCTTGTAAAACTTCGATCTAAATTATTTAATTTTAATTTTTTTTAATTTTAGCTATAATCACATCTCATGTGATATCTAAAGTTACCTAATTATTAGATCAAAATTAAGTTAAAATTAGATCAAAATAATTTATGGGAACCGGTTCTGATACCAATTGAAGGAAAAAAACCTATTTTCTGGATCAGGTTTGTTCAGATCTGATTTGATCAAAAAAAATATTTTAAAAATTTTCTTCTTAGATCTAAATTAGATCTGATACTTTTTAGATCTAATTTAATAAATCTAATAAAATAAAAATAAATTAAATTAAATTAGATTTAATTTATTCCTTATTCTTGGATAATCTTTTTATCTTATGATGATCCTATTGATTGCCTGAGGTTCTCGATGTAGCCATGCAATCGTCTGACCTCTACCGGTATCCACTCAAGTAGGATTTGAATATCTCCTCCTTCTCAATCTTTTTTTCTAAATATTAGATCTGGATCTGATCTTGAAGGTCTTCAAAATAACTTTTGAAGATCTGATGTCGTCTCTTGCAGCAGTGCTGCCTTCTTCCTTTCTTATCGCATTTTTCTTGTCTGGATTGCACCAAACTGAAGCCCAAAGCTCCTTAGGTGTGGAGAGGAGAGAGAGGATCAGAGGTAGGCATGGAGGAGAGAGGGAGATGGCTATGTGGCATGGGCAAGGGGAGAACCTCTTCAAAGCTAGGTGCAAATAGGGTTTATATAGATCCTGCTGCACCATGCAGTGCCACATCATCCCAGCCAATTACGTCTCTTCATGCAATCAGATCTAAATCTGATTAGTGGGATGACATCACCTAATTCAATTAAATGAGAGCCTCTCTCCAACACCCTTAAGTGGCACCAAGACTGGTCAAAGCAGAGTCCTTTGGCACCATCTAGTTTGATTCCAAGAAGCAAACTGGAGTCCCATCTATATGGGACTCTAGGCATCCCTATCCTTAGGCGCATGCCTCCCTAGGTGTGTGCCCCCTCCTTTCCTCTTTCTAGCAAGGGGACAAGCCCTTATCTGCTCTCCTATAGATGCATGACATATGGGCAGATGTCTAAGTGTCAAAGGTTAATGTTTAACCATAGTCAAAAGACAAGAATTAGTAGGTGATAGAAAATGGCATGTGTTGTCTCAAATTTATCTCATAAATTCATACATCCCTTTTCTAACTTGGACAAGCTCCAGACAGATCAAGTAAAGATACTTGAGTGAGTCCAAATACATTTGGCTCAGTCAAGACAATTTTTGATGATTGTAGAAGGCGAACATTAGGCTCAATCGTGTGCTAGCATGATTTCCTTGAACCTAATTGAATCTAATTCAAATCAATTATACTAGATTAGTCTAATTGATGATATCTAGATCCAAATCTTTATTTGTGTGACCCAGTTAGGTTCAGTTCTATATGGTAATGGGATATGTCGTGATCTCTATCATCGACATCATCAAAACACCTTCCGATGGATCAGAACTTTTTTGATTCAGACAACTAGAATGATCGATCATCCTAAATCATTCTAATTGCTCCAAAATCCATCAGTGACACCTAGCAGTATATGGTGGCAATCCATCAAAATTAAAAATGAACCTCTTGGTGCAGCTACATGTGTGATTAAGTTTCTTCTATCTTGAGCCCCGATCAGATTAGGGTTAAGGTGAACTCGTCAAACCCTAATTTCTATCATATGATTTAATTATTTGATTCAAGTCCAATGTGAAAACCTTAATAGAAACTCTTTCTATTATTTCACTCTACCATGGCCATGGGCTTATGGACTTGATTCTCATGATCATCATAGGGCTACTCCTCATCTACCGAGGTAGATAGATTTTCTCTTGGTGCAATCCAATTCCTACAATGAACATGCTATAGCCAACATACACCTCAAGGTTTTAAATGGCTAGGAGACCGAGTCATGGTGTAGTCAAACTATAACACCCTCAAGGTGAACTGTCGATGCACCTCAGGTCAAAGAACCAGACACACCACTGCAGCTTCGAGCCAGTCATCGATGAGAAGGTAGACTTTCTTATGACTGCTCGAGGTGGTCACGCTCAGTGCCCTCATTCTCTAATGAGTACCTGTACTCTCGCTTCGATGTCTCTATACCATAGACTCAAGACTCATCTACTATAAAAAAGTGACTGTACACCAACCTTTCAGATCAATTATCATCCTCATGATGATCCTACAGTCGGAAGCATTTTATGAGTTCATAACAAAAATTCATGTCTTAAATTTTCAACTCTTGAAAATAAGAATTATCATTACCATTAACTCAAGGAATGTATCATAGACACTAAATACACATTGTGATAGAAAATAATCTATTTTATTATTTATAGTTAAAATTATAATTTTACCCTTAGAAGTGTACAACAAATGTCAGCCAATTCTAACTTCTAGGGCACACATATCTAAAAGGCATGTAGCTCTTCACGAGTTTGAGGTTTAGGTATTAAGGGCCTCAAGGGGCTTGGTTGGTGCTTCGGAGATCTTGGATACAAGATGGAGTAAGAAATCAAAGCTAGAGCTTAAAGGCTGTAGAAAAAGAATTTTCTGTAGGTTAGTCGGCTCAGTCCAAAACTAGATCGGCTAAGTCTCAAAGCATAGGCAAAATAGAGAGCTATGCATTTGGGACTACTGGCACGGCATAGGACTGGGCTGGCTCTATTTTAGATTGAGCTGACCCAATGAAACTTAGTCGGCTCAGTGTTGAGACTGAGCTGGCTCAGTGCATGGGTAGAGTTATGCGAGGGTCTGTTTTGAGCTAGGATTTGGGTTGATCCTAGGGGTCTTAAGGCTTGATTCAAGAGGTCTTAACGGGGCTAATTCATGTATGGGTTGGGTTAGCTTAGGAGAGTTTTTAAGTTGGGGTTTATTAGGATTCATATGGAAACTCTAAGGTATATAAATCAGGATATTATAACTTTTACAATAAGGTTGGAATATAGTTGAGCTTTTCTCCCTAACTCTCTTCTCTCTTCTCTCTGGTTCCAATGCCAAAAATCCTAACTTCTCTCATCTATCTTAGATCTTCTTTAGTTTGCTGAATCAACATCCAAGTTCACACAAGAGATCGGATCAATGGTTGTGGCTTCGAGTAGTCATAGGAACAACAGTTGGTATCAGAGCCCAGTTAAGCATGGAGGAGGAGGAAGATCGGTTTTTAGCAGAGATCAGCAGTGAGATTCAGATCAAAAGGCTTTCTCTAGGCTTCATGAGGAAGGAAGAGATCATAGGACTGTTATCCACCATCCCTAGTCAAGATATTTCTCAGATCTACCTGTTTGCTGTTATTTGATTTGGATTGATTATGGAGAACAGTGGATTGAAGGTAGGATTAGAAAAGTTTGATGGAAAGGAATGTTTCATGATGTGGATGATAAGGATGGAGAATCTGCTAGTTTAGATGAGGCTAGATTTGATCTTGGAGGATAGACTGGGGAGATGATAGATAAGGAGTGGGTGTCCTTGGAGAAAAGGGTATATGCCACGATTAGGGCTTGTTTGGCGGATGAGGATTTATATGGTGTGTTGGAAGAGAGAACACCCAAGGAATTATGGTCGAGGTTACAGTAGTTGTACATGGGGAAGAACATGTGCAATAAGTTGATGCTGAAGAAGCAAATGTATACCCTTTAGATGCAGGAGGATGAGGATGTTGCGGGGCATATTCAGTGGTTCAATCGGATGAGCATGGACTTAATATAGGGGTGGATTTAGAAGAGGAGGATAAGAATCTATTGTTGCTATGTTCGCTATCCGAGAGCTTCGATCCATTGGTGATAACTTTACTGTATGGTAAGGAGACACTGATGTACGAGAAGATCGTATCAGTGCTCAGGTCCAACGAGCAACAGGAATGGATGATGAAGAGGGAGGTCTTTCAGAAGAGTCTTATGGTTTCAGAGAAGCAAAGGAAAGAGAAGAAGAAGGGCAAACAGAGGGGTAGCAAGAGGTCCAAGAGATGCTTCAAGTGTGGAGAAGCAGGGCACTTTAAGCAGGAGTATCCACTTTAGAAGAAATGCAAGGAAGGAGAAAGCTTGGCTTCCGTCAGTACAGTTACTAAAAGTTAAGATTCGGATGAAATCTTGGTGGTCTTGGAGGAGCCCATAGGGTGCAGTGTATCTAAGAGGGTTTCGGATAGGTCTGCAGAGTGCAGAGGATCCAAAGGGGTAGCGACGGTATTCGAGATACAGTGGCAGGCCCAGCAGTGCAGCATTGGATGGTTGGCCTCGAGGGACTCGAAGACAGAGTCGGCTTCTATGGCATCAGGGGGACTTCAACTCCAGGTGGAGCAGCGGGCAGAGGTGGCTTCACGAGTGGAGGAAGCCGTGACACAGATTCAAAGTAAAGGGGTGTAGAGGGAGGACCTATATCCCAACATCAGTACCGGGACTGTACAGATCCAGGTGGAGAGGATTGTGCAGGAAGATAGGCGTGGCTCTGAGGGGACAGTGTCAGGTGGAGCATCAGGATATGTGGTGAGTGCCGATAAAGAAACATTGCATGATCTCCAAGAAAGTCCAGGATAAGTGATGCAGCTGTCAAGCAGAAGGATACCTACAACTCTAAAAGTGGTGTAGAGGAACAAGCCAAGGACTTCAGCAGTGGAGGTGGTCATCCCGAAGGCCTCAAAGGGAGCTCAGCAGCTGAAGAAGAATGGCAGAGCAAAGTGAGCACGAGGGGCTATCAGGACATGTAGAGATAGCGAGATCGTGGAGGAGGATGTTGCCAAGTGTGCCAAGGCTTGGGCACACTAAGGTGGAGATTGTAGATGGTGTGGTGCTCCCAAGCCTTGGAAGGCCACGGACGGAGCCAGGGTGAGGGCTCCGAAGAGGTTAGGATAGGTGTGTTCCTAGGGCTAGAACAGAAGTTGTCCTAGGATGGAGGCAACATGTAGCTCTTCACGGACTTGAGGTTCAGGTATTGAGGGCCTCAAGGGGCTTAGTTGGTGCTTCAGAGATTTGGAACACAAGGTGGAGCAAGAAACCAAAGTCGGAGCTTGAAGGCTGCAGAAAAAAGATTTTCTGCAGGTTAACCGGCTCATTCCAAAACTAGGTCGACTAAGTCTCAAAGCACAGGCAAAACAGAGAGTTGTGTATTCGGGACTGCTGGCACGACATAGGACTGGGCTGGCTCAATTTTAGACTGAGCCAACCCAGTAGAACTTAGCCGACTTAGTATTGAGACTGAGCCAGCTCAGTGCGTAGGTAGAGTTATGTGAGGGTCTATTTTGGGCTAGGGTCTGGGTTGATCCTAGGGGTCCTAAGACCTGGTTCAAGAGGTCTTAAGGGGGCTAATTCATGTATGGGTTAGATTAGCCTAGGGGAGTTTTGGAGCTAGGGTTTATTAGGGTTCATGTGAAAACTCTAAGGTATATAAACCAAGATATTGTAACTTTCATAATAAGGTTGGAATATAATTAAGCTTTTCTCCCTAACTCTTTTCTCTCTTCTCTCTGGTTCTAATGCCAAAAACCCTAGCTTCTCTTGTCTTTTTTAGATCTTCTTCAGTTTGCTGGATTAATACCTAGGTTCACACAAGAGATCGGATCTATGGCTGTGGCTTCGAGCAGCCATAGGAACAACAGGAGAGGCTCTTTTAATGATCCTTTTGTGTCCCTATAGTCTTGTTAGGAACAGGAGGAGAATCTCATCCTAACATTGAGCTAAAGTGAAGGCCTCAATTACTTAAGCTGGGATGCAAGGAGAGGCCCTTTCAATAGTCCTTTTGTGTCCCTATAACCTTGTTAGGAACAGACGGAGAATCTCATCCTAACATTGAGCTAAAGTGAAGACCTCGATTACTTAAGTCGAGATGCGGGGAGAGGCCCTTTCAATGGCCCTTTTGTGCCCCAATAGCCCTATTAGGAATAGAGGAGAACCTCATTCTAACATTAAGCTAAAGTGAAGATCTCGGTTACTTAAGCTAAGATGTGGGGAGAGGCCCTTTCAATGGCCCGTTTGTGCCTCTATAGTCCTATTAGGAATAGGAGGGGAACCTCATCCTAACATTGAGCTAAAGCGAAGACCTCAGTTACTTAAACTGGGATGCAGGAAGAGGCCCTTTCAACGGCCCTTTTGCACCCCTTCAGCCTCGCTAAGAATAGGAGAACCTCATCCTAGCAAGAGCAAAGAATGCCCCGACGACCTCGTCCTAACATGGGTAAAAATTTTTGGTTGCTTAAAATGAAGGAAAAATACTATTCGATGCTCATCCTGCTAAAAGAGAAGGTAAAGAGAATAAAAAAGTCAACAAACATCTAACCCGCATAAGAGGACAATAGAAAAAAGTGCCATTTTATTAAAGTTAAGGATAGTTATAAATTGAGGGTCTATAAGACCAAGTATAAAATAGAAGGATAGGCAAAATCCTAAGAAGGATCGGGTTCCTTAGACTTCAGACTGCTAGCCAGTACTAAGGATTCCTTCAGAAAGATGATATTTTCTACAAGCTCTTTCCTCCTCATCAAGTTGTCACGAAACATTCGGTCAGTCCGTCGATACTTCTCCTCTGACTCTCGCAATCTCTTCCTTAGAACCTCCGATTCAGCTTCGGCATCCTTAATGATTTACCGCTCGCAAGCCAGTTGGATCTTCAACTATTGAACCTCGGCCTTCTCCTATCCGATGGATTCAGAGAGTTCATCTATGATCCTCCTCAAGGTTGCAATCTGCTCTAACTCCTTGCTCGATCTAGAATAATAGCTATCAGCAAGCTGCTTTTGAAGCCAGACCACCTCACTCTCAACGGCACGAAACTTCTACTCAAGTTTGGATATTCTTTCACTCCAATCCAACCGATAAGTATTGTAAGTGAGCTTGACATCGTGCAACTACTTCTGGAGCATGGAAAATTTCTTTGACCAATACCACTTGTAGCATGCTTTGTTAGAGGACCATGGCAAACTCCCTTCTAACAATCGAATCTTCTCCTTTGGTGGCTTTAAGCCCGATCTCGAGGGAGCTAATCTTCGCTGTTAACGTCCAAGACTTGTCGCTGGCATTTTTCTTGAGTTCGGCAAGCTCCTTCTCAAAGACACCCTTCCTGATGGCAAGACTTGCTGAATCTTGCATATGTAGCTGGCGAAGGTGGGTGACCTCGATTGTTGCTTCTAAAACATTCTTCCTGGATTTTTGAAGTTCATCTTTGATTTTCTTCAATTTTTTTTTCAGCTGATGAACTTTTTTCCTCAAATGTTTAAGATGAGCCTTCAAAGGGATGCCCTGAGATAGCGAATCGGCATTGATAGGGGATTGCATCCAATGCACGAAAAATATTCAAAAGCACTCGAAGGTATTGATAAAAAGAAATTTACTTTCATTAATTAAAGTTCTTCGAGTATAGGGTAAAGTATAAAAAAAGGAAAAAAAAATATAACTATCAAGAACCCCCAACATCGAAAGGAGAAATAGGAGAGGAGCTCGACGCCCCAGCAACAGTCGTGGACCTGGGAGCCAGTTCAGCTGATTCGAAAAGAGGAGCAGCAGGGGAGCCCAATGCTTCAAGGACAACCTTGGGCTCCAGCACAAGTTTGGGCACCTCGATAGCAGGCTCGTAGGGCTCAAGAACTGCTTCGATAGGACAAGGGTCAGCTGCAACAGCTGATGGTCTAGCTTCTTCATCGAAGATGTCTTCACAAAGAAAACCAAGTCAAGTTTGGAAAACTTCCTAGCCACTCGATCCTCACAGAGCTCATACCCCTTTTGAAAAGCCTCTTAGCTGAAGGCAATGTTCAGGTCCATCATTTCAAACGAAACCTTGAATTCCTCCACTGCCTGGACCTTTGCCTCCAAGATCTGCCTTAAGGTTTTATCCTTTAGCTCGGCAATCCTGACCTCGACTTTTTTCCTCCTCTCTTCCTCCAAAGCCAAAATGGTCTACGACCCCGCCAGAATAAGCTCTCCCTTCTGGAGTGCCTCCTGAAGAGCCCCAACCTCGGCCATCTTCTCCTCCAAGAGACAGTCAGCTACAACGATCCTCTCCCAAAGGCGGTCAACTTTGGCCTAGAGATTCTCCTAAACCCTTAATGACTCCGACTTCAAACGGTTCACCTTTTTTATGTATGCTAGCAATTGGTGACCCGACTGCAAGGAGCAAACAAAGTTATACAGGCATTAGAGGAGAAATGAAAGAAGAGATGTAGCGGGACAGTTACCTGAAGGAAGGTACCAAGAAAGTTTCAGGTGAGTTGGGCATCATCGAGGTCGACCATCTAATCTATAACCTCGGATAAGGCAAACTTGTCGACCAGCTCCCATATGGCGTTCGAGGTGCTGAAGGGGCCCTCTTCCAAGTCATCATTATCATTGGATCGACTAGGACGAGCCTTGCATTGCACCTTCACAACGGCCGACTTTTTCTTCTTTTTCTTCTCCTCTCTCCCTTCTCTCTCGACAGGATGATCTTCAGCTGGGGATCTTGCAGACGCAAGAGGCACCAAACCCCAGCAACAGGGGGAACCTCGATAGGGTGAGGGACTTCAGCAGCTTCGAAAGTGGCAGCGGCATCGGGAGGAGCCATGGAACTCGGGGTGGTAATCTTCACCCTCTTTGAACTCTCTCTTGATACTTTTTTCTTCCTTTTTCGGGCATGAAGTCCTTTGGAAAGTTTGTCAATGGCTCAAGCATCCATCTCTGCAATAAATAAGAGATCATAATCAACAACATCCACATACATACAAAATCCTATGAAAATTCGAAGCTTGCAGAAAAGTACCAATCGGGTTGAGGGGACTCAAACCCGTGTTGAACAGAGTTTGATAATTCAAGAATTTAGGTAGAAGGAGAGTTTGATGATTCCTAAGTTTACTAATAGAGTCATGATCACCCCTATCTAAACTAGGAGCTCGATGGATTGATTCTCTAAGAAAACCCCAAGGAGGAAGCTCTAGCATTAAAGTTTGGCAAGATACAAAAAGAAAAAGCCTCTCCTTCTAGTTCTGGATAGAAGAAAGAGCTCCTTTCAATAATCCCTTCTTGCCGAACTGGGGAGAAAAGTACCACCAGTTTCTTGTGGAAGGGTGGCGCTTGAAGGTGTAGTAATTCCTAAAGAGGGAGATAGTTGGACGAACTTCGACAAGATGGCAAGGAGAGAGGAATCCAATCAAAAACCTGAAGGAGTTTGGTACTACGGAGGCAAGCAAAATATTCAAGAAGTGAAAAAGACTAATTACAAAAGATGGGAGAGGAAGCCTTAGTCCAGCATGGAGGGTTTTCAGGTATAGACAAAATCGATCGAGTGGGGGAGAGCAAGCCCGATCGCTAGGTCTAGGAAGTTCTAATTCATACTCAGGAGGGATCCCATACCAAATCCTAATCAGTAAAAGGTCATCTAAAGATAGAGAGCAAGGAATGGTGCCAGGAATAAAGATCGGATGGGATACACTTCTGAGTTTGGCCTCCTCACCGAAGTTGGGGTTTTTAGAGGTCTGATCGAATGGACTCGAAGAACCGGATGACTAAGCAGTTTTAGAAGACATTTGGATCAAACTCAAATACAAAAAAACCTCAAAAATCGAAGAAAATAAAACATAGAACTGCTATAGAAAAACTGAAAGAACAAAATGCAAAAATAATTAAGAAAAAGATTTCAAAGCTAACCTAGTTAGGTCTGAAAGATCAATGAGATGACTGACATGGAACGAAACAAACAGGAAAAATGCCGACAAGCAAAGAAACCAGAAGAAGGAATCAGAGTGCTCTCAGGCAAAAGGAAGAAAATAGTGGAAGGAAAGAGAAGAGCGCAAGGAAGAATGAGTCTTCAGGAGAAAGTGTTAGACCTAAATATCCCATAAAGTTTGAAATGGTTATGATGGAAAGGTCCCTCCAGCCGGTCTCTAAGTGATGCATCCCACTCATTGTGATAGGTGACTGGCAGTCGATAGAACCATATTTGCACCATACTTAGGATGGCACCTCAACGGAAGTTTTGAAATTTATCTTTTTGGATTGCTTTGCATTTAAGGAGGCTTCGGTGCCAGCATGATAAATACCAAAACTTCCCATCCTGCTAGCACTAAATCTGAATCAAAACTTCGGTAGTCGCCCGTTCTATACTTCCTTCCCTCGAATTTTGAACTCAAGAGTAGGAGGACTATTGTTGGGGATAAATCCTGCTCCTGCTGAATTTTGGACCGGTGCTTGGTCGAGAAGTATTCTCGATCGTGAAAGAGCTTCAACCATGGCTTCGCTTGTCCCTAGGTCGATCGATCTTTAGTATGCCTACCAATCTTTGGGACTGCTTAGACGAACTTCCTCCAAACTTCTCCATCAGACGAGCTTCCTTCGGACCTCAAATGGACTTCTCCATTAGACAAACTTCTTCTGGACTTCTCCTCCAGATGGACTTCTTCGTCAAACTTTCTCTGAACTTCTCCTCTAGACAGACTTCTTCTTCAGTCGAACTTCTTCATTAGATGAACTTCCTTCGGACTTCTCCTCCAGATGGACTTCTTCTTCAGTCGAACTTCCCCTTTAGTCAAACCTTCTCCAGGCTTCTCCTCCAGATGGACGTCTTCTTCAGTCGAACACCCTCCAAATTCCTTCTAGTCATCCGAAGGGCTTCTCCCAGTCAAACCTTTTTTGCTATTGATAGTAGTTCAGTCTGAACTTCAATAATTAAATTTTAACCGCTTGCATGTCACGATAATGGACGTATCACGATAATAGACACTATTCTCTATAACAAATCCTACATGGTCTGAACGGTCCACTACTTAGCAGTTGCGATTGTCACCATCAATTTGTTACATTCTTCATCTATAAAAGAAATCCTCCAGATACATTTTCTTCAAGCTTTCTTCTCCATCTCAAAACTCTGCTACTTTTTCTACTGAGCATTCTATTTTTGTTGGTCAGAAGAGCTGACTTGACCATTGGAGGGTCCTATCGGAGCCACCCCTCCTCTAGTTAGGACTTTTTTTGCTGGTCTCGACGGTGACCTCGGCTTCTCCAGCTCCAGCCAGTTCTGACGTCAACCAGATTCTGCACCAATAGGATGGTTGGAATTTATGGGCTCTATTAGAAAATATGTCCCAAAGCCAATCATCAGTCTATTAATGGTTGAGCTATATTATAATTAAAATTAATTTATTAATTAATAAAATATATTTTTAGCATTTTTCATCATAAGTTTTCATCTTCTAACAAACTCAATTGTTATGATAAAATCCTTAGGACTATTTAGATTTAATAAAGAGAGAATTTATCGATTAGTCCTTAAAATTATTCATGACCAAATGATAGGCTATTAATAAGGACGACTACATCTATTAAGCATAGGTCATTGTATGCTATATAGGTTGGTTGTCCTCTTAATCAAAGAGTGTGGAGATACTGGTATGGCATACAGGTAAGATGTGAGGGTACATTATCATTAAATATGATCAACTCCAGAGCATTCTGCTATCAAGAATATCTCTGATGGAATATAGGTATAAGTGTTCCTTAGACCTGAGATTACCTCAATAGCTTACAAGCAACTCATTGTACTTTGGTACCAAACTAACTAAATTTCTAATTCAGTAATGAAAGATTTCTGGGCATAGTCAAGTATTTGTAAAGTTGGTGTATGATCAAGATGGGATTGACCACTCCAATAGTTGGAAAAGAATGTATCATTGTATTTTAATATAGCAAAACCTTGGCCAGGATAATCCACAAGATGGATTTGATATTTTGAAATACAATATGGACAGCCTGATCAGAGTTGACAATTGAACTCTGAGGTGTCCTACGAGCATTTTGATTAAGGGAATGAATTATATGGAAACTATATCCACATGGATTCTAAAGATGTTACTTTGACCGTCGAGTACCATTGCTTGATGGTTACTTTGACTGGTATAAAAATTTATTTCTATACTACCAGCTTAGGTTCAGACCTATGGGGTCATATACATTAGAATTCATGATCTGATCAGATGGTTGATCAATGATTAAGAATTATTCTAAGGTTAAACGATCAATACGATTGATATTTAACCTAGTACAAGTATTGTAGGAGGATTATTTACAATTCGATTGCTAATTGACTTAATTTGATTAAGTCAGAGGATTGAGATTAAGTCTAATTAAATATAATTTAATTAGATTTAATTTAGACTTGATTGGATCAAGTCTAATTGGTTTATTGGATAAGCTAAGTGCAAGGAAGAACTAGTCCTAGTTCAACTAGGACTTGGGTCAATCTAATTTTCTAATTTAATTAAAAGTTAAATCAAAATTAAATCTAATTTAATCTAATTTAATTAAATTCTTAATTAGGTTAGAAACTGATTTAATTGAGTTGGTTTACTTTAATTTAATTTGGTTTGAGAAATCAATTTTTGACCAAGTCATATATGGAATCCTAGTAGGACTAGGATTCCATCCTTGCACCACATTTGCCCCACACCCCCCATGTCCCACACTCTCTCTATTTTGGCATAGAATCCTCTCTCCCTAATGGTTTATGCATGCCCACTCTCTTTCTTTCTTTCTTATTTGGAATAAGTAATGGACCAAGTCTATAGAAGATAAGTTATTGTGGTTTGTTTGGACTTCATATGATAGAATCCAACAAACTAAAACTCCTTCCTTTGTGCCACCCCCCTTCTAATTTTTTCTTGGTTTTCTATGGTAGAAAAAGAAAATTTTTGTGCACCTACCAGGTGGTCCATGGCATGGGATGAGGAGGGAGTGCCCAAGTGTTGGGCACCCCAATAACTTACCAAGTATGGTCCTATCTTGTCTAGGAATTTGACCTAGATAAGACTCTTCCATATCTCTATATATATGGCACATTTTGGTCTAAATTTTGGAGATATTGTAGATCATAGAGAGAGATTTTGAGCATATGAAAATCATAGAGAAAAGATTCTTGGGTGCCAGGTTTTCATAGATACCAATCCAAGTGTCTAGGTGAGAGAAGAAAGAAAAAGAAGAGGATCTTCTTCTAGGATTTCTTTCATTCATCCTTTTTTCCTCTACTTTTGAGATTTTTGAGAGTGTCTGAGATCTGAATTCTCTCCTCTTCCTTTTGATCTTTGGAGAGTCCAAATCTAGAAGAAGAAAGCACTAGATTGACCATCAAAGAAGGATTAGTATAGTACTAGCATACTGTGCTGATTTCCTGTATCGGACTTTTGATCGAGGTTCGTGGGCTCATGTCGACATCTCTTAGAGGTCGGATGTATGTGCGGCTCAGTGATTCATCCTTCAATCTAAATTAGCAAGTTAGAATGTCTAACTTATACGATAATATGGATATGATCCTATCTTATATATATGTAATAGATCTATTATAGATCTGTATTGATATGATCAACATCTTTTCATCTATCATATATTTTTGATTTCTGATTTAATCTCATGCCATAATCATATAATAGCATATTAGATCTATGATATTCTCTAATTTTAAGAATAAATTTTGATTTATTCCAGTCTTTCACTGCTAGATCTTGAAAAAGTTTCAAGATCTATCCCTGAAATCCTAGATCTGATTTCTTCAATTAGTATCAGAGCCTAGGATGATTATTACATGATTATTTTTACATGTTTAGATTATTTATTAGATTAAATTTAATTTATAATCTGATTATTAAATCTAAAATTAAAAATTATGATCAAATGAACTGATATAAGGTTGTCCTGCTGTAAGGTTTATCCCTTATAGTGGAGAGATTATCCTAGTTCGTGTAGATCTATTCTTATCATAAATTTATTGGATATGATCTAATTTTATTTATGATTTATTATATTTAAAAGAGTTTTAGATCTAAAAATAAAAGTTTTAGATTGCGCAGACTGATTATAAGGTTATCCTATTGTAAGGTTTACCCCTTACAATGGAAAGATTGTCCTAGTACGTGCTGATCTAAAATATTGATCATAAAATTTTAGATTAGATCTAATAAATTTTATGATCTGATTAAAAATATTTTAATTTAATTTTAATTATTATAAATATGTTAGGTTTGATCTAAGATAATTTATGAATGGTTGAAATTGAAATGTTTTTACTTATATTAACCTTTTTAGATTAGATCTAAAGTAGTTTCATACTTATTTTATATTGATTATGAATCAAACATGCAACTTGGTTGATAAAATTATATTATAAAAATATTTTATAAATATAAAAATTATTTTTAGAAAGTCGAATCCAAATCCTCCGTCTAAAACTTAATTAAGAATTTAGAAGTTATTTGATTATGATCTAGGATTGTGAATTGAAGATCCTAAGACACAAATCATAACACATTGGGTTAAATAGGTTAGTGGGGATTAGGTCTATTAATTGGATTAGACCTAGGGTTAGATTAAAGAATGGACTTAATTAGAGAATTGACTAAATCTAATCAATTATTGTCTTAGATTAGATCAAGAATTCTCTAGATCAATTGGAATAATTGTAGTTGGTCAAGTTCATGTCTTTAACGAGATCCAAGATGGACTTGATCCTTGGCTACGTGGTCTAGCATGAACTATTAAGTTGATCTAATCAAGACTAATTAAACCAGTTGGTGTCTAAGGTAAACTTGATCGGTGGTCTTTAATCGGTAGCCCACTTACCTGGCCATTTCTGATAGTGTTTAAGGCAAGCTTTAGTAGACTCTTTCACCGATCGAACTTACCTACCCTCCTGGTGAAATTATATTTTGATCGAATCACTTGACTATTTGAGCTGACCCATACCAGTTAGGTAAAGCAGTGTGATTGATTTAGGTGCTCCTAGACCAGCCTAGTAATGGTCTCCTTTAAGCTGATTTGGTGAAGCCAGTGGAAAGATCATGACAAGCTGGTTCATCTGATCTTCTCTCCTCTAAATCAAATCAATTAAATTCTCTAAAATTATTAGATTCTTAAAATAAAATAGTTATGATGATAACTAGATCATAGCCTTCCATTAAGTGGCTGATAATGGGTCCATTAGTTAGATAATAATTGGAGGCCCATAGGCCTGGTGCTTATCCGCTAATGGAATTATCATTCATAATATGATTTTTTTGGCCGCATCTCTCTAAATGGTGGTTAGGTTGATCAACCATAGTTGGGCTTAATTATTCATTAGTTAGATGGACCAAGTATGATCATGTTAATGGTTGGACATAACCAAAACTTTCAGTGGAGGCCCTAGCCTACTGAAAAGATACCTGGAGCAAAATTAAATTACTAAAAATTATTTAAAAAAATAATTGGTTATGAATCTATCCTTAGATGTATATAGGTTGACCAACCATAGTTAGGCTTATGTGCTGTCTACGTGGATTCTAGTACCCACTAAGGAATTAGGATAATTTTTTGAATTAGAGATAGAGGCTATCAATTCAAATAATTTCTTAAATTAGAGATAGAGGCTATCAATTTCTCGAATTAGGATAATTTCCATGATCCTAACAGGCTGAATAAGAAAGATGAACAAGTAGTTGCTGATTAAGAATGGTATATGATAATATTTTATAATTTCTCTATTTGTGATATTTCTATTTGGGTATTGGATATCGAAAGTCCAGTCCATATTTGCAATACATTGCAAGGACATCAAATTAGTAGAAGATTTGAAAATAATGAGTGATTCCTGAATGTTGGAGATGGAAGGTCTGTTCCAGTTCTAGCTATAGGAATAGTTCAACTTATTCTCAATACTAATATTATTTCTTTAAATGAATGTCATTATTGTCCTTCCTTTCTAATGAATATAATCTCTGTTGGTCTTTTGGCCAAAGATAGTTATCATTTATCTATAAAAGGAGATTATTGTAATATCATTATGAATGATGTTACAATAATGCAAGGATAATAAAAAAATGGTATTTACATTTTATCACAACTTGTGAATGTAATATACACTTCTAGATAACATCCTAGATAAGATAAGGTCTCTAATATCTACTTGTGGCACTGTAGGCTAGAACAAGATAAATAAGTTGATCCAAGAAAAAATTCTCGAAGTCAGTGATTGTAAATCACTTCCAACCTGTGAGTCCTATCTTCTTGAAAAAATGATCAAGTCATCTTTTACTGAAAAGAAAGAGCCACTGAGCTCTTAGGTCTAGTACATACTGATGTATGTGGACCTATGAGTACAAGCGCTAGAGGTGGATATTTCTACTTCATCACTTTCATAGATAATCTATCTAGGTATGAATATATCTATCTGATGAAATATAAGTTGGATTCATTTGAAATGTTCAAAAGATTTCGAAGTGAAGTAGAAAAATAAACTGAAAAGAGTATTAAAACTCTTTGATCGGATCGAGGAGGTGAATATCTATCTAGTAAGTTCTTGATATATCTAAGAGAGAATGAGATTCTCTCATAGTGGACTCCTCCAGGAATACCATAACATAATGGTGTATCAGAAAGGAGAAATCGAACCTTGTTAGACATGGTTTGATCCATGATGGGATTTGCTAGTCTGCCTATTTTATTTTGGAGTTATGCTCTTGAGACTGCATGTTATATATTGAACAATATATCAAGTAAATCTATCGCAAAGACTCCATATGAGATATGAACTGAACATAGGCCTACACTCTCTCACCTACGGGTTTGGGGTTGTCCGGCCTATATCAAATATTTGCGTATAGATAAGCTTGGATCCCGATCTAATAAGTGTGTGTTTATAGGGTATCCCAAAGAAAGTAAGGATTACTATTTCTATCATGCTAATGAATAAAAGGTATTCATCAATCTTAAGGCAATCTTTTTAGAAAAGTTTCTTGGTGAAGGAACTGTTGCCTCTAAGGTTGAACTTGATCAAGTTCAACCGGTAGAAAGATCGACACCTATAGCTGAACCTGAGTCAGATTTGATTAGATCAGATCCAAAGCCCAATGTACCTGCACCATTAAGACGATCCGATAGAGTATCACGTCAATCAGATAGATACTATGATTTCTTGATCTAGGACAGTGATCCTATCGAACTCGATGAGAACAATGAGAATCCAATCACCTATATGGATGCAATGTAGAGATCTAATTTTGAGAAATGACTCGAGGCCATAAAGTTCAAAATAGAGTCCATGAAGGTCAATGATGTGTGGACATTGGTTGACCCACCCAAAGGGATTAAACCCATTGGATGTAAGTGGGTCTTCAAAAGAAAGAGGGATGCAGACAAAAAGGTAGAGACCTATAAAGCCCATCTGGTTGCCAAGAGATATCATCAATGTTATGGTATTGACTATGACGAGACATTCTCTCCTATGGCAATGCTCAAATCTATTCGGATAATGCTTGTAATAGCTATCCATCTAGATTATGAGATCTGGTAGATGGATGTAAAGATAGCTTTTCTGAATAGAGAGCTAACCAAAGAGGTATATATGATATAACCTGAAAAGTTCACATCCATAGATGAGTTCAAGGTGTGCAAGCTTTAAAGATCCATTTATAGATTGAAGCAGGCATCTTGAAGTTGGAATATGCATTTTGATAAAGTGATCAAAACATATGGCTTCATTAAGAATGGGAAGAATCCTGCATTTACAAATGAATGAATAGCCTAGCAATGATATTCCTTGTCTTGTACGTGGATGATATTCTCTTAATCAGAAATGACATCCCCGCACTACAGAAAATAAAAGTTTGGTTGTCATCTCAGTTCTCCATGAAGGACATGGATGAAGCATTCTATATCCTAGAGATGAAGATCTATAGAGATAGATCTAAGAGGATGCTTAGGTTATCCCAGTCCATGTACATAGATACCATGCTAAAGAGATTCAGCATGAAAAATTTCAAAAAGAACTATCTCTCGATAGGCCATAAAATTTCTCTTTCTAAAAAAGATTGTCTGACAACTCCTAAAGAGAGAACATATTAGTAGAGTCCCATATGCTTTGGTAGTAGGATCTATCATGTATGCTATGATATGAGATTAGATGTGGCATACTCACTAGGAGTGGTGAGTAGATACTAGTCTAATATAGGAGAAAACCACTAAAAAGTGGTTAAAGCCATCCTTAAGTATTTAAAAATACTAAGGACCAATGGTTGGTATATGGTGAGTCAAATTTGAAACTTATGGGATTTACAGACTCCAACTTTTAATCTAACCATGATGACAGCAGAAGCATGTCGAGATATATCTTTACTCTGAATGATGGAGCCATCTATTAGAAGAGTTTCAAACAACATATTATGGCAGACTCTGTTTGCAAAGTAGAGTACATCGCAACATCAGATGCCACGAAGAAAGTTGTGTGGCTAAGAAAGTTCATCACTAAACTCGGAGTAGCATCCTTCCTTGATGGCCCGATCCTTCTCTACTGCGAGAGCACTAATGCCATTGCTCAAACAAAAAAATCGAAGGCACACCAGCGAACAAAGTATATTCTGCACTGCTTCCACTTAGTCTAGAAGATCATGGATCGAGATGATGTTGACCTTCAGAAGATCGATGGAAAGAAGAACCTCGCTGACCCCTTCACTAAAGCCCTAACAATTAAGGAGTTCGACAACCACAACTCGAAGATGGGTATTAGATACTGTGTCGAGTGGCTTTAGGATAAGTGAGAGTTGTTAAAAAATATGTCCCAAAGTCAATCATCAGCTTATTGATGATTGAGCTATATTATAATTATAATTAATTTATTAATTAATAAAATATATTTTTGATATTTTTATCATAAGTTTTCATCTTCTAACGAATTTCATTGTTGTGATGAAGTCCTTAAAACTATTTAGGCTTGATAAAAAGAGAATTTATCGATTAGTCCTTAAAACTATTCATGACCAAATGATAGGCTATTAATAAAGATGATAGCATCTATCGAGCATAGGTCGTTGTATGCCATATAGGTTAGTTGTCCTCTTAACCAAAGAGTGTAGAGATATTGGTGTGACATACAGACAAGATGTAAGGGTACATCATCATTGAACGTGACCAACTCTAGAGCATTTTGCTATCGAGATTATCTCTGATGGGATATTGATATAAGTGTCACTTAGACTTGAGATCACCTTAGTGTCTTACAAGCAACTCACTATGCTTTGGTACCGAACTAACTGAATTTCTAATTTAGTAATAGAAGGTTTCTAGGCACAGTCAAGTACTTGCAAAGTTGGTGTATGATCAAGATGAGATTGACCATACTCCAAGAGTTGGAGAAGAATGTATCACTGTATTTCAATATAGCAAAACCTTGGCCAGGATAATCCATGAGATGGATTTGATATTTTGAAATACAATGTGGACAGTCTGATCAAAGCTGACAATTGAACTTTGAGATATCCTTTGAGTATTTCAGTTAAGAAGATGAATTATATGAAAACTATATCCATATAGATTCTGAGGATGTTGTTCTACACATTCGACCTATCCAACCATCGGGTACCATTATTAAATGGTCACTTTGATTGATACAAGAATTTATTTCTATACTACTAGCTTAGGTTCAAATCTATGAGGTCACATACATTAGAGTTCATGATCTGATCGGATGGTTGATCAATGATTAAGAATCGTTCTAGTTCTAAGGTTAAACGATCAATACGATTGATGTTTAATCTAGTGCAAGTATTGTAGGAGAATTGATTAGCAATTCGATTGCTAATTGATTTAATTTGATTAAGCCAGAGGATTAAGATTAAATTTAACTAAATGTGATTTAATTAGATTTAGTTTGGACTTAATTGAATCAAGTTCAATTGGTTTATTGGATAAGTCAAGTGCAAGGAAGAACTAGTCCTAGTTCAACTAGGACTTAGATCAACCTATTTTCTAATTTGATTAAAAAATTAAATCAAAATTAAATCTAATTTAATCTAATTTAATTAAATTTTAACTGAGTTAGAAACTGATTTAATTGGGTTGGTTTACTTCTGGTTTAATTTGGTTTGAGAAATCAATTTTGGATCAAGTCATATACGAAATCCTAATAGGACTAGGATTCCATCCTTGCACCACATTTGCCCCATGCCCCCCATGTCCCACACTCTCTCTATTTTGGCATAGAATCCTCTCTCCTTGATGGTTCATGCACGCTCACTCTCTTCTCTCTCTCTTATTTGGAATAAGTTATGGACCAAGTCTATAGAAGATAAGTTGTTGTGGTTTGTTTGGACTTTATATGATAGAATCCCAACAAACTAAAACTCTTTCCTTTATGCCCCCCCCCACCTGATTTTTTTTTGGTTTTCTATGATAGAAAAAGAAAGTTTTTGTGCACCTAAAATGTGGTCCATGGCATGGGATGAGGAGGGGGCACCCAAGTGTTGGGCACCCCAATAACTTACCAAATATGATCCTATCTTGTCTAGGAATTTGACATAAACAAAACTCTTCCATATCTTTATATATATGGCTCATTTTGGTCTAAATTTTGGAGATAATGTAGATATAGAGAGAGATTTTGGATGCATGAAATTCATAGGGAAAAGGTTCTTGGGTGCTGGGTTTTCATAGACACCAATCTAGGTGTCTAGGTGAGAGAAGAAAGAAGAAGAAGAGGGTCTTCTTCTAGGATTTCTTCCATTCATCCTTTTTTCTCCACTGTTAAGATTTTTGAGAGTGTTTCAGATCTAAATTCTCTCCTCTTTCTTCTGATCTTTGAAGAGTCTAAATCTAGAAAAGAAAATACCGAATCGACTGTCAAAGAATGATCAACATAGTATTAGCATAGTGTGCTGATTTCCTGCATCAGACTTATGATCAGGATTCATGGGCTCGTATGGACATCTCTTAAGGCTGGATGCATGTATAGCTTGGAGCTTCATCTTTCAGCCTGGATCAGTAAGTTAGAACGTCTAACTTGCATAGATAACATGGATCTGATCCTATCTTACATATATGCAATAGATCTAATGTAGATCTATGTTGATGTGATCAACACCTTTTCCTCTATCATGTGTTTTTGATTTTTAATTTAATCTCATACCATAATCATATAATAGGATATTAGATCTAGGGTATTCTCTGATTTTAAGAATAAATTTTGATTTATTCTAGTCTTTTGCTGTCAGATCTTGAAAAAGTTTCAATATCTATCCCTGAAACTCTAGATCTAGTTCTTTCAGGCTCTACTCGACATGTTTTGGCTATTATTGTCACCATCTTCATTCGACTTGCCCATGAGTAATGATATCTTTTGGTTAATGTCATAGCAGATTTGCACAAGGAGTGAAACCATCCATTGGATTGGCTCTAATTTGTCAGTTTACCTCTAGTCGGCCTTCTTTTGTTGACGTTCTTGTTAGAACGACTTCCTTGGTCTTGAGTTCTCTTAGGTTGAATTTGGGCTTGGTAGTTTAGCCTCGATCATGATTTTGACTTTAGCTCTGCTATGATTTTAACTTCAACTTGGTTGTAATTTTAACTTCAGCTTATCCTTGATTTTGACCTTGACTGGATCTTAAATCTGATCTCAGCTTAGCTTAGGCTTTAACTTTGGATTGGACTTTTGATGAGCTCAGCTTTACTGAGGTCGAATTTCTATTGGCCTCAACCTTTTGAGCTTGAACTTCTATAGATCTTAAACTTATCTGATCTTTGCCTCGGATCTATCTTGTTTTCACTTTGAATGGATCTTGAACTTGACCTTGGATTGATCTAGATTCTAAGTTTAGTTTTGACATTTATTTTTATTTCAGCTTCAGCCTTAGTTTCTCGAATTTAGTCCTAAATAGCTTTGGATTCAGCCTTGGTTTTGGTGCCCTATAGCCGTGCGAGAAAAAAAAGAAGAAAAGAAAAATAATAATAGACAGAAGTTTAAAAGTCTTTTACCGTGAGTTCTCTATTTAGGAGATCTTGGGTTCTATTTGACCCCTTTTTGTTATCGACTTTTGCCTTAGATTATTCTAGTTTAGATTTGATTTTATCTTCCTCTTTTTCTTCTCTCCTCTTCTTTTTTTTGATATCAACTTAGCTTCAGCAAGTGAAATTCATAGAGTTGTGTAACGAGGTTGTGGCATTTTGTGGGTGGTTTCGGAGTTGCTCCCAGTCAGCTTTGGCTCGTGAGGACTTTGGCACTGCGCACATGAGTACTTCGAGGGCCGCTTGGTGGCAGGTTTAGCCATGCTGGAAATGCATGAACCTTGGCACCATCATAGCAAGTTCGTCCACCTGGGCACGTGAGGGAGGGTCAATGCCATTGAGAGGACTTTAGCCATGCTTGGGCATGCAAAAGCCGCATTGGAAATGCACGAACCTTGGCACCATCATGGCAAGTTCGTCCACCTAGGCATGCGAGGGAGGGTCAATGCCATTGAGAGGACTTCAGCCATGCCTAGGCATGCGGAAGAGAAGGTCAGCACATAGGGAAAACATCGGCCGGACATGCGTGGGAGCAGGAGGAGAAGATCGGTTGGCTTCTTCTTTCCTCCTCTTCTTCTTCTCCTTTTTTTTCTTTTTTTTTTTAAGAGGAGATCGGCTAGAGGGGCACCGCACCTAATGCATAGGAGAAAGAAGATCGGCCACTGTGCTTGACATGCAAAAGGTGAAGGGAAATCCTGATTTCCCGGTCCAGGTTCGTCCAGATCTGATTAGATCAAGAGATATATTTCAAAAATTTTCTCTTGATCTTAATCAGATCTTGATATATTTCAGATTTGATTCTTATTATTTTAATAAATAAAATAAAACAAGATAAATTAAATCAAATTCAATTTACCTGGTTTGGGTAATCCTATTACCCTGTAGATGATCCTAATTGCAGCGGAAGGTTCTGGATCTTAGCCACGCAAGCGCCTGGCCTCTACCGGTATCCACTCGGGTTGGATCTGGAGATCCTCTTCTTCTCTATCACACCTCCAAAAATTCAGATCTGGATCTGATCTGGAGGATCTTCAAAACTCTTTTGAAGATCTGCAGTCGTCCTTTTGCAGCAGCGCAGCCTTCTTGCTTTTGATCGCCTTTCCTTGATCTGAATCGCACCAAACTAAGTCCAAAACACCTTTTGGACGTGGAGAGCAAGGGAGAAGAGACTATGGCATGGAGAAGGAGGGGAGAGGCAGCCTTGGGGCGTATCTAATAGCATTCAATTAGGGTTGGGCGCAGGGTCTTATTTATAGACCTCTTGTGATCCAACTCCTCTTCCTCTCAACCAATCACAACCCTTTGTGAAATCAGATCTAAATCTGATTGGTTGGAATAGAGACCCCTGGATTCCTCCTTAGAGGGTGCCTAAGACCAGTCAAACTGGATTCTTAGTAGAACTCTAATTGGAATCCAAAAGGGAGGTGGAGTCCTTGTCCAACAAGGACTCCTAGGCGCCTCCTACTTGGGCTCACGCCACCCTTGGCGTGCGCCCTTCTCCTTGCCAGGTTCTGGCAGGGGGACAGGCCCCCACCAGCTCTCCAATAGGTGCATGACATGTGGTCAAAAGTCAAAGGGTCAATGGTCAACGTTTGACCAGTCAAAGGTAGACTTTTGACCAAAGTCAAAGAACAAGAAATGGCAGGTGACCAAAAATGGCAGGTAATGTCTTACAAATAAGACAACCTATTCTGACTTGGACAACCTCCAGTCAGACCATATGAAGGCCTCTGATTGAGCACAAACTCCTTTGGCTCAGTCAGGACAACTTATTTATGATAGTAAAAGAAGAACGTTAGGTTCAATCGAGTGCTAGCACGATTTCCTTGAACCTAATTGAATCTCATTCAGATCAATTGAACTAGATCAGTTCAATTGATGATCACCAGATTCAAACCCTTGTTTGTGTGACCCAGTTAGGTTCAGTTCTGTATGGTAATGGGATATGTCATGATCTCTATCATAGACATCATCGAAACTCCTTTCGATGGATCAGAACTCTTCTGATTCGAACAGCTAGAATGATCGATCATCTAAATCATTCTAATTGCTCCCAAAATCCACCAGTGACACCTAGCAGTATATGGTGGCAACCCATCAGAGCTGAATGCGAACCTCTTGGTGCAGCTACCTGTGTGATTAAGTTCTTCTATCTTGAGCCCCGATCAGATTAGGGTTAAGGTGAACTCGTCAAACCCTAGTCTCTGTCATATGATGTAATCATTCGATTCGAGTCCAATGTGAAAATCTAAATAGAAACTCTTTCTATTATTTCACTCTGCCATGGCCATGGGCTTCTGGACTTGATTCTCATGATCATCATAGGGCTGCTCCTCTACCACCGAGGTAGATAGATTCCCATCTTGATGCAATCCAGTTCCTACAATGAACATGCTATAGCCAACATACACCTCAGGGTTCCATATGGCTAGGAGACCGAGTAATGGTGTAGTCAAACTATAACACCCTCAAGGTGAACTGCCGATGCATCTCAGGTCAAAGAACCAGACACACTACTGCAGCATCGAGTCAGTCATTGACGAGAAGGTAGACTTCCTAATGACTACTCGAGGTGGTCACGCTCAGTGCCCCGTTCTCTAACGAGTACCTGTACTCTCGCTCCGGTGTCTCCACACCGTAGACTCAAGACTCATCTACTAAAGAGAAGCGATTCGTACACCAACCTTCCGGATCAATCACCATCCTCGTGATGATCCTATGGTCGGGAGCTGTTTATGAGTTAATAATGATTATTCATGTCTTAAATTTTCAACTCTTGAAAATATGAATTATCATTACCATTAACTCAAAGGATGTATCACAGACACTAAATACACATATGTGTGATAGAAAATAACCCATTTTATTAATTATAGTCAAAATTATAATTTTGCCCCTAGAAGTGTATTACAAGTGTCAGCCAATTCTGGCTTCTAGGGCACATATATCTAACAATCTCCCACTTGTCCTAAAGCCAATTGGCTACAAGTCTAAGTCCCATCTTCTCAAGGTGGGCTTCGATCTTCTGCTGGCCCAACGGCTTTGTAAGTGGGTCTGCCACATTATCTGTGGAGTTGACTCTCTTGACCTCAACGTAACCTTCTCGAGGTAATCGCGGATGAGGTGGTATCGCCGCTCAATGTGCTTGGATTTCTGGTGAGACCTCGGCTCCTTAGCAAGGGCTATGGCGCCATTGTTGTCGCAGTAAAGAGGAATGGCATCTGATGGCATTACTCCAATTTCTGCAGCAAACTTCTTGTACCAGAATGCTTCCTTTGCAGCCTCTGATGCAGCGATATATTCTGCTTCCATGGTGGAATCTGCTATCACAGTTTGCTTGGAACTCTTCCAGCTGACAGCTCCACCATTGCACACAAACAGACTTCCAGATGTCGACTTTCGATCATCTATATCGGACATGAAAGTCCGAGTCTGTGTATCCCTGGACTTGGAGTTCTCCATTACCAAAGACCAACATCATATCCTTAGTTCTTCTCAAGTACTTAAGGATACATTTCACAGAAGTCCAGTGTTCTTCACCTGGATTTGACTGATATCTGCTTGTGACACTCACAGCATGGGCTATATCAGGTCGTGTACATAGCATGGCATACATGAGGCTCCCTATTGCAGAAGCATAAGGGATCTTGCTCATGCATTCTATTTCCTCAGGTGTGCTGGGGCACATCTTCTTGGAAAGATGAATACCATGTCTGAAGGGTATTAATCCCCTCTTAGAGTTTTCCATACTAAACCTCTTTAGTACTTCCTCTATGTACATCTTCTGTGAAAGTCCTAGCATCCTATTCGGTCTATCCCTATAGACCTTAATTCCTAGAATAAAGGATGCTTCACCTAGGTCTTTCATGGAGAATTCCTTGGACAACCACATCTTGACTGATGTCAACATGGGAATATCATTCCCAATAAGGAGGATGTCATCCACGTACAATACGAGGAAGACAACAGCGCTCCCACTGACCCTTTTGAAAACACATGGTTCCTCTTCATTTTTGATGAAACCAAACTTTTTGATCACATCATTGAAACGAGTGTTCCAGCTCCGAGATGCTTGCTTAAGTCCATATATGGACCTTTGCAGCTTGCAAACCTTGTGATCAGTATCACTGGATGTGAAACCTAGCGGCTGTTCCATATAGATATCTTCCTCAAGATATCCATTTAAGGAATGCCGTTTTCACGTCCATTTGCCATATTTCATAATCGAAATAGGCTGCAACAGCAAGCAATGTGCGGATGGATTTTAGCATAGCTACTGGGGAAAAGGTATCCTGATAGTCAATGCCTTCGCGTTGACTATAACCTTTTGCCACCAGTCTAGCCTTGAATGTCTCCACATTCCCATCTGCACCAATCTTTCTCTTGAAGATCCATTTACACCCAATAGGTACTATACCTTCTGGTGGATCTACCAAGGTCCAGACTTGGTTTGAGTGCATCGAGTCAATTTCTGACTTCATTGCCTCAAGCCATTTCTCGGAGTCGATATCTGATATCGCCTCGTTGTAGGTTTTGGGATCATCACCATGAGCACCATTACCTACGAGGAACATTTCCTCTACATCCTCTGAAATAATACCTAAGTATCTTTCAGGGGGACGGAAAACTCTTTCCGATCTACGAGGTGGAGGAGGTAGTGTTCTTATTGGCTCAACCTGATTTGGTTCCACTTGGTCCTTAGCTCGTTCTGCTTGTGAGACTTTCTCATCAAGCTTAATCTGCTTTCCAATGCCGCTATCTTGAATAAACTATTTTTCAAGAAAGATGGCATGTCGACTCACAATCACATTGTGGTCTTCTGGAATGTAGAAATAGTATCCTAATGACTCTTTAGGATATCCTATGAATCGAGTTCTAAAGGACCTAAACTCTAACTTGTCCACTTGTTGTCTTTTGACATAAGCCGGACAACCCCAAATTTTGAGATGACTCAGACTTGGTTTCTTACCGTGCCATATCTCATACGGTGTGGTAGGAACGGTTTTAGAGGGAACCCTATTCAGTAAATAGATTGAAGTTAATAATGAATGTCCCCAAAGAAAATCTAGGAGGTCTGTGAAGCTCATCATGGATCGAACCATATCCAATAGAGTCCGATTTCTCCGTTCTGAAACCCCGTTGAGTTGAGGTGTTCCTGGTGGAGTCCATTGAGAGACTATGCCATTTTCCTTAAGATAGTCTAGGAATTCCGGCTAAGGTATTCACCTCCTCGATCTGATCGAAGAACCTTAATGGGTTTTCCAGTTTGTTTTTCTACTTCATGTCTGAATTCTTTGAACTTTTCAAAGGCTTCAGACTTATGTCTCATAAGATACACATACCCATACCTAGACAGATCATCGGTAAAGGTAATGAAGTAGACAAAATTGCCTCTAGCCGGCACATCGAATGGGCCGCACACATCAGTATGTACTAGGGCAAGGAGATCTGTGGCCCTCTCCCCATGTCCAACAAAAGGGAGTTTAGTCATTTTGCCTTGAAGACAAGATTCACAAGTTGGATATGACTCAAAAGTCAATGGACTCAATAGCCCATTTTTCTTCAATTTATTAATCCTATCTTCTGCTATATGACCTAATCTCAGGTGCCATAGATATCTGTCGTTTGGACTATCCCTTAGGTCGTTTGGCATTCACGTTTTGCTCGATAGTTAAAATAGGTACATCAATATGCAACTGATAAAGACCATTAACAAGGAAACCATTTGCAATTTTATTTCTTTCATAAAGAATGTTACAATGGTCCTTAAAGAAGGTGATCACATAACCTTCTTGTGCTAAGCATGAAACAGAAATCAAATTCCTGCTAGCTGCAGGCACATAATAACAGTCTTTTAAAACTAAGTCTAAACCAAATGGTAATCGCAGAGGGTATGTTCCCACGGCTACTGCAGCAACTCTTGCTCCATTACCGACGCGTAGGATCATGTCTCCATCCCTCAGCCTCCTGCTATCCTCAAGACTCTGCATAGAAGTGCACAGATGAGCACTAGAACCAGAGTCAAGCACCCAACTGGATGCAGAAGAAACCATAAGGTTAGACTCAATAACGAGCATACCTCCAGAAGGACCTTTCTTCTTGTTCTTTAGGGTGGCCAGGTAAGTAGGGCAGTTCCGCTTCCAATGGCCGTCGCTGTTGCAATGGAAACACTTTCCTTTGCCATCGACCTTCTTCTTCGGTTCTGCCTTCTTCTTCTTTGATCCTTCTACCTTTTGCTTTTTCACAGACTTTCTTTTCTTTCCATAAGACTTTCTTTTGGAAGAAGTCCGTTCCATAGCAAGAACTGAGCCTTTAGAACCTTTCATAGAAAGCTCAGCGGTAACCAGCATATTCATCAACTCGCCAAGGAATTTTGAAGTTTATGCATGTGGTAATTCATGATGAATTGCCCATATGCATCAGTCAAGGATTGCAGAATAATATCGTTCTGCAAATCCAAGTCCAACTTCACACCGAGCTTCTCAAGCTCTTCCATGTCCTTGATCATTGTCAGACAGTGATCTTGGACTGACTGCCCATCACGCATCTTAGCCTTAAAAAGTGGTTTTGTGACTTGATATTTGGCTGCGCGACTCTGTTCACCAAACATCTCCTGTAGGTGAGCCAACATTTGGCGAGCAGTCCCGATATCTTCATGTTGGCGCTGAAGCTCATCAGACATCGAGCCCAACATGTAGTATCTGGCCTTATTATCTTCGTCAATCCATTTTTCCAGAGACGCTCTCTGTTCAGTGGATGGACGAGCTGGTAAGGTGGGAAGGTCCTGGTCCAAAACATGTGTTAACTTCTCTGAACCCAAAACAATTTTGTAGTTCCTGAGCCAATCTTTATAATTGGGTCCAGTCAGTCTATGTGTGTCCTAGGATAC
>QRFJ01000298.1:842657-886736 GCA_006176705.1 Cocos nucifera
CCCACCAGCTCTCCATAGGTGCATGACATGTGGTCAAAAGTCAAAGGGTGAATGGTCAACGTTTGCCAGTCAAAGGTAGACTTTTGACCAAAGTCAAAGAACAAGAAATGGCAGGTGACCAAAATGGCAGGTAATGTCTTACAAATAAGACAAATCTATTCTGACTTGGACAACCTCCAGTCAGACCATATGAAGGCCTCTGATTGAGCACAAACTTCTTTGGCTCAGTCAGGACAACTTATTTATGATAGTAAAAGAAGAACGTTAGGTTCAATCGAGTGCTAGCACGATTTCCTTGAACCTAATTGAATCTCATTCAGATTATTGAACTAGATCAGTTCAATTGATGATCACCAGATTCAAACCCTTGTTTGTGTGACCCAGTTAGGTTCAGTTCTGTATGGTAATGGGATATGTCATGATCTCTATCATAGACATCATCGAAACTCCTTCTGATGGATCAGAACTCTTCTGATTCGAACAGCTTAGATGATCGATCACTAAATCATTCTAAATGCTCCCAAAATCCACCAGTGACACCTACAGTATATGGTGGCAACCCATCAGAGCTGAATGCGAACCTCTTGGTGCAGCTACCTGTGTTGATAATTCTTCTATCTTGAGCCCCGATCAGATTAGGGTTAAGGTGAACTCGTTAAACCCTAGTCTCTGTCATATGATGTAATCATTCGATTCGAGTCCAATGTGAAAATCTAAATAGAAACTCTTTCTATTATTTCACTCTGCCATGGCCATGGGCTTCAGAACTTGATTCTCATGATCATCATAGGGCTGCTCCTCTACCACCGAGGTAGATAGATCCCATCTTGATGCAATCCAGTTCCTACAATGAACATGTCACAGCCAACATACACCTCAGGGTTCCATATGGCTAGGAGACGAGTAATGGTGGTAGTCAAACTATAACACCCTCAAGGTGAACTGCCGATGCATCTCAGGTCAAAGAACCAGACACACTACTGCAGCATCGAGTCAGTCATTGACGAGAAGGTAGACTCCCTAATGACTACTCGAGGTGGTCACGCTCAGTGCCCTCGTTCTCTAACGAGTACCTGTACTCTCGCTCCGGTGTCTCCACACCGTAGACTCAAGACTCATCTACTAAAGAGAAGCGATCGTACACCAACCTTCCGGATCAATCACCATCCTCGTGATGATCCTATGGTCGGGAGCTGTTTATGAGTTAATAATGATTATTCATGTCTTAAATTTTCAACTCTTGAAAATATGAATTATCATTACCATTAACTCAAAGGATGTATCACAGACACTAAATACACATGTGTGATAGAAAATAACCCATTTCATTAATTATAGTCAAAATTATAATTTTGCCCCTAGAAGTGTATTACAAGTGTCAGCCAATTTTGGCTTCTAGGGCACATATATCTAACAAAAGGAAGAAAATGGGTCGTCATGCTTAGTACGTAGAAGGAAGAAGATCGACCACCGAGGGCATGCTCAGATGCACAGGAGAGGGGAGATCAACCAGAGGGGCACACTCGAATGCATGGGAGGAGATAAGAGGGGTCGCCTGGGCATGCGGATTACACTTGGGAGTGTGAAGATCGAAGGGATCGTTTGAGTGCATGGGAGAGGATCGGACGAGTCACCCGGACGCATGGGAGAGAGGATTGGCCGGCTTGGTCTCCTAGGCATGCGGGAGAGGGAAGTCGGCTAGAGGGGTCACATGAGGAGGAGATCAATCAAATGCGTGCAGGCTTAGAGGAGGTCGGACATGCACAGGCTTGGAGAAGGCCGATCGGATGCATGACATGCGCGGGCGTAGTGGGTGTCGATTGAACGCACCTGGGTTGGGGAGAGGCCTGTAGATGCTGACCTCTCCCCATCCTCTTCCTCTATTTCCTAAAATAAAGAACCTTTTCTCTCTCTTCTCTTTTTTTTTCTTAGAGTGCCACGCTTGGGTGTGCGGGGGAGGAGAATGGTGGTGGGGCGCTGTGGGCATGAGGGAGGAGAAGGTCAGTGCCAATGTGGGCCATGACTATGAGCATAAGGGAGGAGAACATCGGAGCTGCCACGATGGGTCGGCCATGCTTGGGTGCATGGGGGGGAGAATAGTGGAGGGGCGCCATGGTGGGTTTAAGCTACACTTGGGTGCATGGAGGAGGAGAAGGTTGGCACCAACATGGGCACGACTATGAGCACAGGGGAGAGAACATCGGAAGGTGCCACGATGGGTTCAGTCGTGCTTGGGTGTGCGAGGGAGGAGAACATCGAGGGGCATGCCCAAACACGTGGGAGAGGGGAGATCAGCCAGAGGGGCACCGACTGCTTCTTTTCTCTCCCTCTTCTTCTTCTTCTTCTTTTCTTTTTGTTCTTTTTTTTTATTTTCTTTTTCTCTTTTTTTTGGAAACAAGGGAACTAACCCCCCCCCCCCCTTTTTTTCTTTTTTTATTTTTTTATTTATGAGGTATTGCTGATGCACTTGGAAAGGAGGATCTTCCATCTCCCTTCTACCATTTGATTCTATCTAGAGTTCAAAAAAAATGGACAAAAAAAAGATAAAAATAAGAATATAATATAACTAAAAAACTATAATGATATTTCTTATCTGAATCTTGCGGTGTCTTTGCTAGTTCGGATCATCCTTATCATGATCTCCTTGCTTGATTAAAATTTCTCTCTCATTTGAAGCCCCCCAGTTTGAGCCTAGGTGATCATTAAAAGATGGACGTGGAATCTCATCGACATTGGAGCAATGCGATGAAGCTTCTCTTGCTAGATGCTCATTTCTTCCCATAAACAGGCTCAAAGTCCCTTCCTCTAACACCATCATCTATTGGCATGGAAATCTATCTTGAGGTCAGATTGCTGGAGTTGTGTGATGATGGTAAGTCGGTAGTGACTGGATGGAGATGACCGTACCTACAAGAGAAGTTCTCAATTGGAGTTAGTTCTAGCGGGGATCCTCCGATGCTCAAGTTAGTTTTTCATCCAACAAAAGAAAGAAGATGAGCATTTTGGGAGAGTAGAGTTCACATACCTTGGGGTCCCTCTTTTTTCTCTTTTATCAAAGAGTCCGGAGTTTGTTAGGATGGGTCATTGATTGTTAGTCGTGGGAGAGCAAAGAGCTATCAGAGATATTTTGCTTATCCATTGGAATATCCTCAGGAATCATATCAGGTACTGTCCCCTTATGGCATGTGGGGGGGGACCATCTCTTAATTATATAAATTGACAACCTAGAGCCAAGAATGGGGACTTCAGCCTTCTGATAACCTCAAGTTTGGCTTGACTAAGGACCTCGACCTCAGCCTTCTCAAGACCTTCAATTAGTATATATTTTGATCCTGACTTTCATCTTTTGATGACTTCAAGTTTGACCTAACTTAGGACCTCATCCTTAGCCTTCGATGACCTTCCATTCAGCCTACATCATCATGTCTTTAGCTAGTACAAAAATACTTCTAATAGTATCCAAAAGAGATCAAAGGGTATTATTTCTACCTCACTGATGAGCAAAAGGTGTTTGTCAGCCTTAAGACAATCTTTTTAGAAAAGAAGTTCTTTGGTGAAGGAATTAATGCCTCTAAGATCAAACTTGAGAAAGTTCAATAGGTAAAAAAATTGACACAAGTAGCTGAACCTGAATCAAATTTGATTAGATCAAACCCGGAGCCTAGTAAACTTGCACCCTTAAGGTGGTCTAGTAGAGTACCACATCAATCAGACATATACTATGATTTCTTGGTTCGGAATGGGGGTCCTATCGAACTTGATGAGAATGATGAGGATCCGATCACCTATATGGATGCAATGCAAAGATCTAACTCTAAGAAATAGCTTAAGACCATGAAATTCGAAATGGAGTTCATAAAGATCAATAATGTATGGATATTGATTGATCCACCCAAAGGGATAAAATCCATAGGATATAAGTGGGTCTTCAAGAGAAAAAAGGATGCAGATGGAAAGGTGGAGACTTATAAAACCTGTCTGACTGTCAAGGGATATCATTAACATTATGGTATAGACTTGTAAGCGCACCAACTAGCATCACCTCTCCTTGATACCAATTGATGTTCCATGATACTGCTCGAACACCAATCATCCTTGGCATCACAAGCCTCGATACCATGTTGCGAAAGTTTCTAATCTTTAACATGGACCTGAAGGAACCTGTGACGTTCTCTATGGGCAGCACACCACCGATCCTTCACTTGAATCTATGATGGGGCACCTCCCTCCTTGGGCTTAAGGAAGATGCCCCCTTCTCTAGAGCTTCTTCAAGAATCCTAGGGTGGCAACTCTAGAGAGAAGAGAAGAAGAGAGTTGAGGAAGAAAAGATCTGTATTCCATAGCATAATGAAACCCTAATACAATCTATGAATTTATACATAGCCATTAGGTCCGACCAAAAAACTTCCTAGCTAACCCAATACATGAAAGCACTCACCGAGCCCATGTACACCCATGTCTTCCATGCTCTCATCCTCTGGATCTAGACCCGACCCATACATGAATTAGCCCCCTTAAGACCTCTCAAACCAGGCCTTAAGACCCCTAGGATCAACCCAGACCCTAGTCTAAAATAGACCCTCGCGTAACTCTGCCCATGCACTAAGTCAGCTCAGTCTCAGCACTGAGCTAGCTAAGTTCCACTGGGTCGGCTTAGTCCAAAACTGAGTCAGCCCAGTCCTATGCCATGCCAGCAGTTTCGAATGCATAGCTCTCTATTTTGTCTATGCTCTGAGACTTAGCCGACCCAATTTTGGACTGAGTCGGCTAACCTATAGAAAATCTTCTTTCTACAATCTTGATTCTTTGACTTTGATTTCTTGCTTTACCTTATATCCCAGATCTTCGAAGCACCAATCAAGCTTCTGAAATCTCAGGAGCCAACCCCCTGACTCCTCTTGTGGCCTCCCAAGACTTGAGAGCACCATAAATCCTCACAAGACTATGATGAGATATTTTCTCTTATGGCAATGCTCAAGTCCATTCGGATCATGCTTGCAATAGCTGTCCATCGGGACTATGAAATCTGATAGATGGGTGTGAAGATAGCTTTTCTAAATAGAAAGTTAGACGAAGAGATATATATAATACAACCTGAAGAATTCACATCCATAAATGAGTCTAAGGTATGCAGGCTTCAAAGATCCATTTATGAATTGAAACAGGCATCTCAGAGTTGGAACATACGTTTTGATAGAATGATCAAAATGTATGGCTTCATTAAAAATAAAGAAGAGCCCTACACATACAAGTGGGCTAATGGTCTAGCGATTGTATCCTTAATATTGTATGTGGATGATATTTTCTTAATTGGAAATGATGTCCCAGTATTACAGAAAATAAAGATCTGGCTATCATCACAATTTTCTATGAAGGATCTGAAAGAAGCTTCCTATATCCTAGGGATGAAGATCAATAGAGATAGATCTAAAAAGTTGCTTGGATTATCTCAGTCCACGTACATCGACATTATGCTGAAATGGTTTAGCATGGAGAATTTCAAGAAAGACTATCTACCGATAGGCCATAAAATTTCTCTTTCGAAGAGAAATTATCGATCAACACCTCAAGAAAAAGAGCGTATAAATAGAATTTCATATGCTTCGACAGTAGGTTCTATCATGTACGTCATGACATGTACACAAATCAGATGTGATATACTTACTAGAGGTAGTAAGTAGATACTAATCTGATCTATGGGAGAACTACTAGAAGGTTGTTAAAACCATCCTGAAGTATTTAAGAAATACTAAGGATCAGTAGCTTATTTATGGTGAGTCAGACTTGAGACTTATGGGGTTTATAGACTCCAATTTTCAGTTTAATCATGATGATAGTAAAATATTTTGGGATATATGTTTACTCTTAAATAGTGAAGCTATCTACTAGAAGAGTTTCAAGAAGTACATTGTATGCTACTGTATTAAATGCTACCAAAAAAGTGGTGTGGCTAAAGAAGTTCATCACCGAGCTTGGAGTAGCACCCTTTGTTGATAGTCCAGTTCTACTTTACTGCAATAGCTCTAGAGCCATTGCTTAGGTGAAGGAACCCAAGGCACACCAGTGGATGAAGCATATTCTGCATCACCACAACCTTATCCAGAAGATTGTGGATTGAGGTGATGTCAATCTTCAAAAGATCGATGGAAAGGAGAATGATAAGAGCATGATGTTATCGTTAAGACACCGTATTTATCAATTTAATTCCAACTTCTTAAAATGATTAAAAACACGGTAAATAGTAGTTAGTCAGGTCGAATCCATAAAAAAGATAGTGCGTTAGTTTGAAATCTTTGATATTATAAAAAAATAATAATTTTTTAAAATAAAATTAAAGTCAAAACTAAGATTATAAATAAAAAATAAAAATTAAATGATGTGAAAAAATAAACCTAGTACTAAAATCTACTATTTGGATCTTAGCATCTATTTGTAATAAAATAAAAAGCAATTAAAATTAAAGAGAATAAATTAAATTTATAATTAAAAATAAAAAGCATGAATTTAAAGTGTATAAAAAAAAATTACATTAATTTAAAGTTTAGAATTTAAATACATGAAATTAAAAAAGAATAGGAAAAGAAATTAAAAACTTAAAGCACATTGATCTTGATCTTGGATTGACGTTGGCATTGAGATGGTATAGAAGACTGGCTCTTCCTCTCGATACCATCTACCTCGAAGCAGCCATGAACCCAAAGCTGGCTCTACCCTATACCATCACTTTTTCTTGATCGAAGACACTGAGCTCTAGAGGCCTAGTATCCTTTAAATAGGTGCTAGAGGGCTAGAATCTTTTGCTGTTAGGCAATGTGGGACTAAGGCAGAGTATTGATTGACATCCATGGAAGAAATCCAAGCAAAAATCAAATTAAAAGATTTCCAAGATCGTGTTGAATAGATTTTGGATCTTCTGGCCATCAGATCTAGATTAATTGGCTCAAAAATCACAAAAAACCAGTGTATATCAGCCTAAATCAAGTTGGAATAAGCATGGACTGTTTGATCGAGCTTGATGGAGTTTTTCTAGCCATTAGATCATGTTTTGGATGTTGGAATTAGCATCGAGGCCTCCGTCAACCATCAAATTGAATTTTTTGCATAATCTAGCTGTCGGATCAAAACTTGGAGCATTCACAACCATTGGATGGTGCAGTGGAAGGCTAGCTAAATTTGAATCAAATCAGGAAATGCCCCTCATTGTTGGATCTAAACCAGGAACCACCTGAGTCATCCAATGGTGCAATTACATGCCCATGGATCCTGTAGATCGGGTTCTTTATGAATCTAGACCAATCACAGTGCGACAAGCCACCCAAAATTACCGACCTATAAAGGGTCCATGATGGACCGAACACTATAGCAGTCCACCATGGACCGCATGGTTTTT
The DNA here is from genome assembly GCA_006176705.1 of Cocos nucifera. Classification (NCBI taxonomy): domain Eukaryota; kingdom Viridiplantae; phylum Streptophyta; class Magnoliopsida; order Arecales; family Arecaceae; genus Cocos; species Cocos nucifera. Next base: position 850,048 of record QRFJ01000298.1, read on the forward strand.
TGATGTCATGCTGACATCAGAGAAGGAAGAAAGCTGGGTTACGCTGGCCTCTCTTCACATAGGCTCGACTGCTTTGGCTGGCAGGGGCCCTGGGCCGCGCTCAATCGGTCGGACTAGGCCGATTTTGGGCGAGCCAATCGATTTGAACCAATTTTTTTTATTTTTATATTTTTTCTTTGAAAATTTATATCGCATCCATTTTACCTCTGATTTATTCTAAATTTATTCTATTTGAACCAAAAAAATGAACTCTTTTTATTGGTGAACATTTTTTTGAAAAAGATAAATAAAAGTATTAATTTTTTAAAAAAAAAATAAATTAATTTATAAATTAATACTTTTAACGATGCATTTATGATACTTATCATACTTTCTAACTTAAGCTTTGCTCATCCTTGAGTAAAGAAAGAATTTAGTTTTAGATATTTTTTTAGCTTTAGTATTTTTACTTGAGCAATTTTCAAAATAACTATTGATATTCAGTTGAGCGTAAGTGAGGTATGTCATCAGAGTATTAATACTTATCAATATAAAAATTAAATGAAGAATATTCAATTTTTCTGAACTTTTTCTAAATTATCCTACATTTATATCTGAATCATCTAAACTTTCATATGGACAAGTGTATTGTTACTTCTATCTTTCATTTATTGAATTTTTTTATTCTCATTGTTCACTTTTTGATGTGAATATTATTGCTTACTTAGGCAACAAGATCCAGTTACTTGATGGAAAATCAATGTATTTTTTTTTGCATTAATGTTGTACCACTATTGAGTATCTTAATCCCTTAAGCTTTCTATTTGATCCATGTAGCGAGTCTTAAGCCACTGACTCTCAAATTAGTTGACTTTAGGGCACTAGGTATATAATACCCCTCGGACTTACTAGCCAAATCAAATAGGCTTTGAGTTAAGACTAGCTTTACAACGAACTTCTTTATCATTTCCATCTTTTGATGTAAAACTCAATACTTGCTTAAGCAAAGAGGCCCGATTTCTTAGTAAGAAGTACTTAAAAACTATTTTATTTTAATTTTTTTATAAAAAATGTATAGTTTTTCTATACAAGCACACAAAAAGTGGACTCTTCTTTGATGCTGATAAGAAAAATTAGAAATACTCAAAAAAAAATTATTTATGTTCTTGACTTAACTCTTTATTGGAATTTCTTAATACTTGATCTCTCAATATCTCATAAATTCTCTTATTTATGCATCAATTTTCTTTAAAAAAAATACTTAGTTCAATTCGATTCTTAAGCATAATTGGATGTCTAAATACTAAATATTAACTTTTTTGAAGACTTTAAAATTTTAAAATTTTTATTATTCTGCTCCTCCTAACTTAATCGACATTGTCTTCAATGAAGAAAGAAAAATAAAGGATATAATAAAGAAAAAAAAGAATATACTTGACTCAATATATTTTTGGTCTAGTATGGTTCTTGAAAATTTGCCTCTCCCTCCAACTTATTCAACATGTCCTAAAAAGAAAATAAACTAGAAAGATAAATTAGATGTAAGAAAACTAAATATTGGATTATCTTCCAACAAGCGCTAAGTTTACCATCTTAAACCAAATATAAGGCAGCTTACTTATCCCGTGTCAAATACTGGATTGATAAATTTTAATAATTTTGGATTGCCAATCTCAGGAAGATAGTTTGTAATCTCTTTATTAATAAATTTATTATTAATTATAGAAATATAATTTATGACCCCATTCTCAAATCCTTGTTTATCAAGAATTTCTACTATTTGTTCTTTTAAAATACTCATATATTGAGTTTTTGTGTTAGGAGCTAAGTTTGATGCAATAGGTACTGGAAAGGTATCATTTGGTTTTAAAGATGGCTTCAGTGTTGCAGGTAAATTAATATGATCATGTTTAAACAACTCCATTGGCTCTTCGTTGCATGCCCCTTGCTCTTTGTAAGATGAACCAGCTTCTAGGGTTGAAGGAAACAAGACTATAGGTTTATAGGTCTTGGGTTACTCATCTATTCTCTTCTTTCCTTTGTCTATCCTACTCATATTGGAACTAGTATCTATACCAATTTTGAGCTCAGGTTCTTCTATGCGGTTAATTTCAATACTAACGTCTTTCTCTATATTTTTATTTTGGCTAGCATCAATATTAGCTTCACTCACTTAGTCTTGATATGGATCCTTAAGAATTCTATCACTTCTAAGTTCAAAAATTATTTTAGCATTCTCAAGTTGGGGATTCTTACGTAGAATATTGAATTGATAACTGAATTCAAGTGGTTAGTAGACATTAGATGGATTGTTTATAGGATTTGCAATTGGTAGGCTCAATAATTAACCAAATTCTCTTCTCATGGTAGACTCAGCTAGTTGTCCTATTAGGGCTTCTAGCCTGGCAATAGATTATTATTGAGTCAGAATCAATTATTGTTGAGTTAGAATTAATTGTTAAAGTTAATGAAATCTATCGTCAGCTAGATTGGTCTATTGAGAAGGTAGGTATGATAGTTGATTATAATATAATGATTGGATAGACTGACTAGGCCGACCACTATTACAGGCATAGTTTTAGTATTAGGGCCTATTTTGATAATTTTGAACTGATAAAATTTGGGTCTGAGCCTGAGTTTATTAAGGTATCCAAGAAAAATTAAGGTGGTTACTTCAATCTGGATTATATGAATTTGAAAAAGGATCATTAACCAGCTTGGAGTAGCTTTGTATAGCTTGGACTTATTCTTGGGTGAAAGATAAAAATTATGCAGCCATAGAATATTTACTCACATGATGGGCTGGGCTAGCATAGATTGAACAAATCTCCTAATAATTAGGGGGTTGATGTGTATTGTGCAGGAGATTGTTGGCCTCCGATTAGGAGTGGATCTAATTTCTGGGCAAGTAGGTCAACTTTATTTATTAGGTTTAAGTCAATTTTAGAACTAGATTTTGGATGTTTAAATTCATAGATTCTTATACATTTTTGGTAGAAAAATAATGAAGTATATTTAATTGAGTTTTCACTTAGGGTTTCAAATAAAGCATAAGCTTCATCCTCACTCTTGTTCATGAATGCACCTCCCCAAGATGCATCTACCATCTATCTATATTGATCTTCTAAATCCTTATAAAAAGCTTGAATGATTTGCCACTTAGATAAACCATGATGTAGGCATTTTCTAAGAAGTTTCTTAAGTTTCTCCCATAACTCATGAATTTGTTCTCCTGAAAGCTGAGCAAATCTAGTGATGGCTCACCTCATGGTGTTGGTTTGGCCTATGGGATAATTTTTTTAAAAAAATTCATATTACAATTCAGCTCAAGTTTTGATTAGTCTTTCCATTGTGCCATGTCAGTACTTAGCTTTATCTTTTAAGAAAAAAGAAAATAAAATTAGTCTAAGGGCATCACTAATAAAATTTTGGATTTACACCATAGAGTAGATTTCTAAAAACTCATATAGATACTTATAAGAATCTTCATTAGTATTCCCATAGAAGGATGGGAGCATCTAAATTGTGGTCGGCTTGATCTCATAATGGGTTTCAGGAATATCAGGTAAGTGGATACAAGTCGATGGGTTATAAGTGGAAGGAATAAAATATTCTTTCATCTGCCTAGATGATTCTCCATTATTTCTAGCCATTTGATTATCTAGTTTAATTTGAATCAATCGTTCAATTTCAAGATTGGGTTCAACTAGGTCAGAAAAAATGATCTCCTACCATGCATGTACTAGTAGAACCCTAACATATAGTTTAAAAAAAATTATTATTATTTTATTATTTTTTAAAATTTTTATTATTTTTTTTAATTTTTTTATAATTTTTTATTTTATTTTATTTTATTTTATTTTTGGAGGAGAAGAGGAGAAAAGTGTTCTAAAGAAGAGATCCTAAGGAGTCCTAAAGCTAAGAAGAGATAGAAGAATTAGTTTTGATTAGGTTTGATGTTTTAGTTAGCAATCAATTAGGCAAGCAATCCTGATTAAGGGTTATCCTAGATTTAGACAGCTCCTAACTGCCAAGGTCACCTTCAAGTCCTTCAAGTATAATATCAGTGATTCAACTAGTCAGATAAGTATAAGATCGGAGGGAGTCTCTCTGTTGCTTTTCGTAGACACCAATTATCTTGGTCAGGTAAGCTAACGGAACTAATTAAGTAACCATCTTTCTTCGGTATGTAGTCCTTGAACCACTTGCCTTAGACACTAGTCAAATTGACTAACCTTAATCTGATACAACTCTTAGGATTTCTTGTCTTGTTGAGCTCAAGTTTCGAAGGTCAATGTCTAAGTGATTTTAAAATTAAAGGCTTAGATCAATGCAGGATACCGATTGGTTGTTTGTAGGCCAAGGAAGGGTGATGAAATCCTTATCTTATCTTGATTAATAGATATTGCCCTTAAGTTGATTTAAAGATGAGTATGCATAATTACTTTCAGACAAGGAATTTTATGCAACTAAATTAGATGCATGAAACTAATTAGTCTTGAGAAGCTTACCTTATCTCCAGCGATCACCAAAAAGAAAATAAAAAAAATAAATCTAAATGATGGATGCTCTAAGCAATAAAGATTTCTACTCTTATCATAAAGTTTTTAATTAGATCTAAGTAGATATTTTTTAAATTAATTTTAAAATAAAATAAATAATATTAAAAAATTTAAGAGATTTAGGATTAGGATTAATCTCACCAAGCAAACTTAGAGGCTTTCCTCCTGGCCCTATTTTTTTTTTTGGTTCGTTTTCTTCTTTTTCTATAAAATAAATAAGAAAAGTTAGTAAGCAATATTTATAAAAAATTAAAAAGATCAAAAATTTTATTTATAATTTTTTATAAAAAATCAAAAAATTTAATGTTCGTGCCTTTTTTGACAATGGCACCAAAAATTTGATAAGAGCATGATGTTGTCATTAAGACACTGTATTTATTAGTTTAATTTTGACTTCTTAAAATGATTAAAAATACATAGATAGTAGCGAGTCAGATTGAATCCATAGAAAAAGCAGTGCTTTAGTTTGAAATATTTAATTTTATTAAAAAATTTTAAAAAATAAAATTAAAGTCAGAAAATAAGATTATTGTTGGTGTGAAATCTAGTCGTCATCGGAGAAGCACTGGAGTCGAAGAAGACGAGGTCGCCATCGGTGACCTGCAAAATAAGTCTCATTTAGAGACTAGGGGGTGGCTCCGGCAAGATCCTCCAATGATCAAGTCAGCTATTTTGGCCAACAAAAATAGAGTACTCAGTAGAGAAAGTTGCAGAATATCGGAAGGAAGAAGAGAGCTTGAAGAAAATGTATCTGAAGGATCTCTTTTACAACCCCAAAGCCTGTAACAAACTGATAGTGATAGCTGCACCGCTTGGTAGTGGGCCATTCGGAGCCACATGGGGTTTGTTATGGAGGATGGTGTCCATTGTCGTGATGTGCTAGTCTGTCGGAGACCTAACAGTTAGAGTTCGGATAGGACAATTGCAGGCAATGAAGGGCTATTGGACATTGTTGTTCCGGAGGAGTTTGGAGGTTCTCAAGATTAATCATGCATTGGCTATGTTGAAGGTGTACGTCGTGGTCCTTTCAGGCGGCTAGAAGAAATTCGGTCGGAAGAGTAGTCTGGCAAGGATTCGATCGGCAAAGAGGCCTGGAAGACGTCCAACCGAAAGGAGTCCAGCTGTGAGGGCTCTGCCTGGATCAAGTATTGACTGATGGCCGCAATAAGCAAGCACAACTAAAACACTAGCATCTTTGCTATTCCTTTGAGGTTCGGCCATTCCCAGGGTTGCTCATTGGTGAATAATGATAAGACGCTGAAATTTCATCTGGGGGCAGTTCGAAAGAAGTTCGACTGCTGGAGAAGTTCCACTGGAGGAGAAATCTAGAAGGAGTTCGACTAAGATTCTACCAAAAAGGAGGATCTAAGGAAGTTCATCCGAGTGGGGCTACACAGGTTACCAAAAGGAGATCGACCGAATAGGATAGGACTCAGCTGGTTCTCTAGGGTAGAAGCATTAACTATTCAAGTTCGTCTAGAGAAGGAATCCACAACGCCTCGTTGAATCCAAAATTGGTCTTTCTAGCCAATCGGATTATCTTACTGCAGTGTTGAAGGTTGGCCATCTCAGAATGATTCAAAGTTCGAAAACTCCTGCGGATTGAGGTTCAGTTGTTATAGCTGCAACCGGATGGAACTGATCAAGAGTCGGAGTCTTAGCTAAACTTTGGTAGACATGGTTTACCCCTAACACTAGTCCCCCTACTTTTAAGTTCGAAGTTTGAAGGATGGGAGTAAAATGGAGACTGTCAAAGTTCGAAGGATTTTTCAATCTTGTTGGATTTCCTGCGTCTAGGTTGGATGAAAAGTTTTGGCTTTTACCAGGCTGGCATCAAAGTTTCATAAATACATGATGATCTGAAGAGACGTTTTTCGAATTCTTCATTAGAAGTCTGCTCGAAGTACAATGCTATTAAGGATCTGCCCATTGAAAGCTTTTTGCCACGATGAGTGGGACATGCATCGATCAGAGATTGGCTGGAGGAAACCTACAATCATAACCATCTAGGAGTTCCAGGGGTTACTTAAACCCATCCTCCTCCTCTAAGCCTTTACTTCTTCTGAAATCCTCATCTCCTTCCTCTGGTTCCCTTCTCCATCCCGTGTGAGGGCCCAAGCTTCTTCCTTTATTTTTCTTGGTTCTAGGTGCACCCCCATTCGATTTTCATTACATTCATCATCTCCTTATTCTTCTCAGTCGATTTAGGTCAACCCTTCGATACCTTTTTGAATTATTTCTGTACTCTTTGCTTTCTCGCTCTTTTTGTTTTTGTCAAAGTTTGTACATCTTTTTTTTTTTTATTTTTGGATGATTCCTCAATTTTACTTTGATCCAAATGTCTAAAGAGGGATCCTGGTCAACTTATTTAGGGAGCCCGGCCCCTCTAACCTTGGTGAACCCATCTCCTGGGGAGGCTAAACCCTTGGAGTCGGCCCATCCTTTTGTTCATGCAACCATTTTTTATAGACTTCGGTTCGATGACCTTTTCCTAGCCAGGATTCAAATCGAGATTCTTTCTAAATACGAGCTCCAACTTCCTAGGCCCGACGACCAAGTTTTCTCACCTCCTTCAAGTCGAACCTGTCCGTATGTCGAAACCCTTCGGACCAGGCTTAGGTTATTCTTGCCTCCTTTTGTAGTTAACCTATTCAGATTTTACAATATTTTTCTTGCTGCTATGGTGCCAAATTTCTTTAGATTCATCATAGGATTTCTCTCTCTGTGCACAATGGTGGGTGCCCGACCTACCATTTTCTTATTTCGCAATTTCTTCACCTTGAAATGCCATCCAACCGCCAAGGACTGGTTGAATGTATCTCCACGGTTTGGCAAGAAGGGACTGCTTAAAGGTGCTCCTTCCTTCATTCACGGCTTGAAGGAGAAATTCTTTTTCATCTCCCATCCCTCCTTAGGATTAGGGCTTCCTCCGTGGGGCGAGATAAGAGAATCGATCCATCGAGCCCCCTAGTTAGAAAGCGAGGATCGAAGTTCAGCTGATAAGTTGAAGTCCTTTAATGCTCCACCAATCCCTAAACTTCTGGATGAGCAAACCTTGTTCAATTTCGGTCTCAGTTCTCTTAACCCAATAGGTAGTTCTTCATATTCAGTCAGTTGGATGGTATTCTTTCTTTTGACCTTCTAACTTTATCTTCTTTGTAGAAATGACTTCAGAGGAATAAAACCGCCTGGCGAAGGGAATCAAGACCCTTAAGAGAAAGGATGGTCCTTTCGAGGAACCACAGAAGAAGGCTCGAATTGGATAATCGAGCCAGGCCGTGCCAGCCCTCGAGCCCATCGTTACCGCACCGAGCCTGATCTTATTTGATGAGGCCACCCCTTCTGCTCCTATTCAGCAAGAAGAAGTTGTAGAGAGGAAGAAGAAGAAGGTCGTCAGCAAGAAAGTTGGACGAAAGGTTAAGAGCTCCTAGGGAGAGGATCTTAGCCAAGAGCAGGGTTCCCTGGATGATCGAAAGGTTGTCCAGTCACTGATGGAGGGGAGCGTCCTTCCCCATATTGTAGAAAGGATGCGCTAGAAGGACGACGTTGAGAGGTTCAACGAGTCCTTCGCTACCTTCCTGGAGGTAAGTGACTTCTTTTGATTTTGACTTTATGCCCTTCGGGCTTTAAAGTTGGGATCTTCTAGAATTCTGACTCGCTTTTTATTTTATAGTTGGGACATTACCTTTTTGCTCACTCCGAGGTGGCAAGCCAGAGATGGGTCAAAGCTTCCAGGACCCTTAAGGAAGCCCGCATAGAAGTCGAGAAGACTCAGGCTGAGGCCGACGCTCTGAAGGTAGCCTCAAAAACCCACTCATTTGAAGTCGAACGCCTTCGAAAGGAGTTGAGGGAGGAGCGCAAAGAGATGGTGAAGTTGAGGGCTGAGTTAGCTCTAGAGAAGGAGAAAAGAAGGAAGGCATAGGAGGAGGTTAATGCCACTATGGAGAGGGTCGTGCAGGATTTCAAGTTCTCCAAAGATATGGAGGACATCAAAATAAACTTCATCCAGGAATCTTTCTTGGAAGGATTCCAGATCTGCTTGGGACGGATCGTCGAGAACTTTTCTGACATCAATCTAAACCTCCTCATAAAGAAGCCAGAGAATAGATCTGGCCCTTTGCATGCTGATGCCGAGGTTGTCCCCGCTGCCCATGCTGTCGAAGTTACTTCGAAGGTTCTAGAACCTGCAAGTGCAGCATCCGAGCCTGCTCAAGAGCCGGAGGTGATCGAGAATGTCCCGACCTCTTCAGTGGGCGAGCCATCCAAGGTCTAAACTTTTGACGTTTATGTACTTTTCTTTTCTCTTTTTTTTTGATATATCAAAAATATTTGAAGTAATGAAAGCAAATCTCTCTTTTTCTTTGCACTTTGTGCTGCATATGATTCAGAATGCCTCCAACAACCAGGGTCACGACCCCCTTTCTCTGGCTGATGCTGACCCTTTACCTCAGGAAGTTTCATTCAAACCTTTGATAAAGGGTTTGAAGAAGGAAGTCCACCATTTAAGAAAAAAATTGAAGAAGGTTGAGGCCGACCTTTAGGCCTCTCGAAAGAATGCTTCGGAGGTGACTAAAGAATTCACTCACCTCCAAAGCTTGCACATGAAGGATTTTACGAGCTTCAGCATCCAAAAAGGAAATTTTAAGAAGGAGCTTGCTGAACTCCAAAAGAATGCGAGTGACAAGTCTTGGGCACTGACAGTGAAGATTGGCTCTCTTGAAGTTGATCTTAAGAAGGCAAAAGAAAAGATCCATCTCTTGGAAGAAAGTTCATCATGGTCCACCGACAAAGCCCAGTATGATTGGGATTGGTCAAAAAAGTTCCTCCAGCTTTAGAAGCAGCCGTAAGATGCTGAGGACCGGTACAATAGTTACTAGGCAACTTGGGCAGGGAAGATGTCCAGGCTCGAAGATGAGCTAAAGGCTGCCAGGGATGAGGCAACCTATTTTCAGAGGAAGATTTATAACGTTCAGTAGGCTAGATCAAGCGGCGAATCTGAAGTGCTCGCCTCTTTGAGGAGGACCGTCAGTGAGCTCTCGAAGGCTGTTGGGGTGGAGAAAGCTAAAGTTTAATAGTTGAAGCTCCAGTTGACCTACGAGCGTCAAGCCATCAAGGATGCTGATAAGGACGCGATGCTGTCGTTAAGACACCGTGTTTATCAGTTTAATCCGACTTCTTAAAATTATTGAAAAAACGTAGATAGTAGTGAGTCGGGTCGAATCCACAGGAAAGGTAGTGTTTTTAGATTTGAAATCTTTGATTTTATAAAGAAAAAAAGAAAAGAAGAAAAGGATTTGAGTTTTCAGAATCAAAAATGAAGTCGGAAAATAAAAAAGCAAAAATTAAAAGATGCAGAGATTTAAACTTGGTACTAAGATCTACTAATTAGATCTTAGCATCTACTTGCAAAAAATAATAATTAAAGTATGAAAATTAAATTACAATAAAAATTAAATGCAAGAAATTAAAATGCAAAAATAAAATTTTTATTAATTAAAATTTCAGAATTTAAATACATAGAATTTAAAAAGAATAAAATAGCCTGATCTCTGATCTTGGATCGGCATTGGCAGAAAGATGGTGTAGAAGCTTGGCTCTTCTTCTCGGCACCCGTTGCTTCGAAGCAGCCTTTAACCCATAGCCTGGCTTCGCCCTGTACCAAAGCTTCACCTTGATCGGAGATAGAGATTTCTGATGGCCTAGGGTCCTTTTTATAGAGTTAGGAGGGCTGGATATTTTTTCTAAAGGCAATATGGGACTAATGCCTTTGTAATCATCAAAATACAAATAAATTCGGATGAAATTTGAATCAAAACAGCTCAGATATGACTCTGATAAATCTGATAAAATCCAGCCGTTCAATAGGAATCCAATGGTCCAAAAATCATCAAAATCGGATGCAGATAAGCTCAGATCGGGTCGGATTAAATTCTGGCCGTTGGATCGCGCTTGATCGAGGAAATCTGGCCGCAAATCGCGCTTCGGGAGTCTTGATCGCCGCCGGCAGCGTTCTGGACCGTCGGATCATCGCCTGGATCGAGCGCTGCCATCCGATGGTGATCCGCGTGATGTTTGTATCTGAATAAAATTTGGAAGCAACCACAGCCGTCCGATCCTGACCGCAAACAACCACATCCGTCCGATCGCGCAATAACTGTTCCCATGGACCGCGTGGACCGGCCGCACCGCACACCGCAACCAATCAGCGCCGCTGTTATCGGACGAAAAGACTGAATTACCCTTGTGAGCCGCGATAAATTTCTGTAGACCCTTAAGGGGTCTAGGTCCACCACGTGGCAATCTCTGATTCGCCGGAATTTGCTGAGCTGGCGGTCCACGCTGGATCGTGGACCGGCTGATGCTTCAACGGCTGAGTCAGCTTGATGGTCGGCTTGGCTTGGTGGCTCGGCTTGCGGAGCCGGCTGAGCCGTTTTCTTTTTTATTTAATTTTTATTTATTTTATATTTTTTAAAAATTCGTATCTTTTTCATTTTAGCTCCGTTTTACTTGAAATTTATTTCATTGTGATCAAAAAAATGAGCTCTTTCTATTGATAATAAAATTTTATTTTTTTTATTTTTTTAATTTTTTTTAATTAATTTAATTAATAAAAATATGAATTTTTCAAAAATTATATATAAATTGATTATTAATTCTTAAAAATTAATATCAATTAATTGATAAATTAATACTTTTATTGGTGAATTTATTATACTTATCACACCCCCAACTTAAGCTTTGCTCGTCCTCGAGTAAAGAAAGAATTTAGTTTTAAATACCTTTTAACTTTAGAGTTTCGAATTTTACTTAAGCAATTTTCAAAATGACCATGATATTCAGTAGAGCTTAAATGAATATATCATTGGGGTATTAATACTTATCAATAAAAAATTAAGTAAAGAACATTAAATTTTTCAGAACTTTTTCTAAATTATTTCACTTTTATCTCTGATTTGTCTAAACTTTCATATAGGCAGGTGTATTGCTACTTCCATCCTTCATTTATTAATTTTTATTTTCACATTGCCCACTTTTTGACGCGAATATCATTGCTTACTTAGGCAACGGGACCCGGTTACTCGGTGGGAAACCAATGTTTCTTTTCTTTTTCTTTTTTTTTTTTTTTTTTTAACGTTGTACCACTATTGAATGTTTAACTCCTTAAGCTTTCTATTTGATCCATGTAGCGAGTCTTGGGCCAATAACTCCCAAACCAGTTGGCTTTAGGGCACTAGGTATAGAATACCCCTCGGGCTTACTAGCTCGAATCAAATAGGCTACGAGTTAAGACTAGCTTTACAACGAGCTTCTTTGCCCTTCCCACCTTTTGATGCGAAACTCAATGCTTGCTTAGGCAAAGAGGCCCGGTTACTCAGTGAGAAGTACTTGGAAACTATTTTATTAAAATAAATTTTTATATGAAGAAACGTATAGTTACCTTACACAAGCCTATAAAAAGTAGACTTTTTTTTTTGCTAGTAGAAATAATTAGAAATGCTCCAAGAAAAAACTTTAACTCTTTATTGAATTTCTTAATACTTGATTCCTCAATATCTCATAGATTCTCTAATCTGTGCATCAATTTTTTTTTAAAAATGCTTAGTTTTATTCGATTCTTAAGCATAATCAAGTATCTAAATACTAAATACTAACTTTTTCGAGGACTTAAAATTTTAAAATTTTTATTTTTCCCTCCCCCCAACTTAATCGACATTGTCCTCAATGGAGAAGAAAAAAAAATAAAGGATGTAATAAAAGAAATAGAAGAATACACCTATATTTTTTTTTTTTATTTATTTATTTTATTTTATTTTTTTTTTGGTCCAGCACATGCCTTTACAAATTTGAGCTCTCCCTCCAACTTATTCAAATTATCCTAAAAAGAAAATAAGATAAATTAGATAAAAACTAAATATTGGGTTGCCTCCCAACAAGCGCTAAGTTTACCGTCTTCAGCCAGACACAATGTAGCTCACTATCCTGTGTCGAATATTGGATTGACAAATTCCAATGGTTTTGGATTGCCAATCTCAGAAAGTTGATGTTGATTTTTAATCCCATTATCGATATATTCACTGTTAATTTTTGGGATATATTTTATGATTCCATTCTCAGACCCATGTTTATTAAGAATTTCTCCTATTTGTTTTTCTAAAATGCTCATAAATGGAGTTTTAGGAGTTAAGTTTGATTCAGTGGGTGCTGGAATGGTGACTAAAGGCGATTTTAATTCTGAAGGTAAATTAATGTGATCCTACTTAAATAACTCCATTGACATTTCATTACATGCCTTTTGATTTTTATAAGAAGAACCAGCTTCTAGAGTTGAAGGGAATAGGATATTAGGTTTATAAGTCTCGGGTAAATCATTTATTCTCTTTTTCCTTATTTCTATCTCATTTAAACTGGAACTAGCATCAGTACTAATTCCTGGCTTGGGTTCTTCTATGTGGTTAGTCTCAGTACTAACCAGTTTCTCTAAATTTTTATTTTGGCTAGCATCAGTACTAGCCTCTCTCACCTGGTCTTGATATGGGTCCATAAGAATCCTATAACTTTTAAGTTCAGGAATTAGTTTGGTATTCTCAAATTGGAGATTCTTAGATGAAACATTAGATTGATAATTTAATCCAGGTGGTTGGTGGTCATTAGGTGGGTTATTTAAAATTGGTAGGTTAGGTAGTTGATCTAGTTTTCTCCTCATGTTAGACTCAACTAATTATCCTATTTGAGCTTCTAGTCTGGCGATAGATTGCTGTTGAGTTAGAATTAATTGTTGAAGTTGGTTAAATCTATCATCAGCTAGATTAGTCTGTTGAGGAGGTGGGTATGAAGGCCGATTATAATATGATGGCTGGTTAAACTGACTAGGCTGACCATTATTATAGGCATAATTTTGATAATTTTGCTCAAGTGAAATTTGGATCTGAGCCTGAGTCTGTTGGGTTGTCCAAGAAAAATTAAAGTTACTCCAATCTGAATTATATAAATTTGAAAATGGATCATTAATCAATTTGGAGTATTCTTGAGTAGCTTGAACTTGTTCTTGGATAAAATGTGGAAACTGTGCAGTTATAGGATATTCACTTACATGATGGATTGGACTAGCACAGATTGAATAATTCTCCTGATAATTAGAAGATGATGTGAATTGTGCAGGAGATTGTTGACCTAGGGTTAGGAGTTGATCTATTTTCTGAGCAAGAAGGTCAACTTTACCTAATTTTTGGATAATTAGATTCATATTAGCCATTTGATTATTATATTTAATGTGAATCAACCATTCAATTATGTTCAACTAAATCAGAAAAAAAATGATTTCCTACCATGCATGTATTAGTGTAACCCTAATGTATGGTTTAAAAATTTTTAGAATATTTTTTTTTTATTTTTATTTTATTATAAATTAATTTTTATTTATTTATTAATTTAAATTTAATTTAATTATTATTTTTAATATTTTTTTAGTTAGTTTAATTTAATTTTATTTTATTTTATTTTTAGAGGAGTAAGGAGAAGAGTTCTAAAGAAAAGATCCTAAGGAGTCCTAGAACTAAGAAGAAAGAGAAGAATTAGGTTTAATTAGGCTTGATGTTGGTTAGCAATCAAGTTGGTCAATCAATCCTGACAAAGGGTTATCCTAGATCTAGACAGCTCCTAACTGCCAAGGTCACCTTCAAGCCCTCCAAGTGTAGGATTAGCCAATCAACTAGCCAGGTAAGTGTAAGGTCGATGGGAGTCCCCCCGTTGCTTGCCTTAGACACCAATTGTGCTTGGCCAGATAAGCAAACGGAACCAATTAGAAACCACCTTCCTTCGGGCCCAATCGTCCCTGAACCACTTTCCTAGACACCAGTCAACTTGACTTATCCTAACCCGGTTCAACTCTTAGGATTCCTTGTCCTATTGAGCTCGAGTTCCTAGGGTTGATGTCTAATTGATTTTAAAATTAAAGGCTTAGGTCAATGCAAGATGCTGGTTGGTTGTTTGTGGGCTAAGGAAGGGTGATCAAATCCCCACCTTATCTTGTTTAACTGGGTTGTGCCCTTAATTTGATTTAATATGAATATGCACGAAAAAAAAAAAAAAAATTCAAAGGGTTTTATGCAACTTAAACTAGATGCATGCAACTAATTAAATTATGAAAGGCTTACCTTGCCTCCAGCAATCACCAAAAAAAAAAATAAAAATAAAAATAAAGATAAAAATAAAACTAATATGATGCAGTTAAGATTTCTAATCTTGTTATGAGATTTTTTAATTAGGTTTAAATGAATATTTTTTTAAATTAATTTAAAAGTAAAATAAATAAATAAATAAAATAAAAAGAGAAGAGAACTAGGGTTAGGATTGATCTCACCAGGCAAAACTTCTGATTCTTTTGTTTTTTTTTTTTTTCTATAAAATAATAAAAAAAATTAGTAAGAAAATAAATATTTTATTTATAATTTATTTATAGAAAAATCAAAGAGATCAAAAATTTAATATCCGTGCCTTCCCCGGCAACGGCGCCAAAAACTTGGTGCGTTTGCCGAAATTATTTTTAATAAATCAAAGAAATCAAAATCAAAAATCAAAAACCTTCCCCGGCAACGGCGCCAAAAACTTGATAGGGACGCGATGCTGTCGTTAAGACACCGTGTTTATCAGTTTAATCCGACTTCTTAAAATTATTGAAAAAACGTAGATAGTAGTGAGTCGGGTCGAATCCACAGGGAAGGTAGTGTTTTTAGATTTGAAATCTTTGATTTTATAAAGAAAAAAAGAAAAGAAGAAAAGGATTTGAGTTTTCAGAATCAAAAATGAAGTCGGAAAATAAAAAAGCAAAAATTAAAAGATGCAGAGATTTAAACTTGGTACTAAGATCTACTAATTAGATCTTAGCATCTACTTGCAAAAAAATAATAATTAAAGTGTGAAAATTAAATTACAATAAAAATTAAATGCAAGAAATTAAAATGCAAAAATAAAATTTTTATTAATTAAAATTTCAGAATTTAAATACATAGAATTTAAAAAGAATAAAATAGCCTGATCTCTGATCTTGGATCGGCATTGGCAGAAAGATGGTGTAGAAGCTTGGCTCTTCTTCTCGGCACCCGTTGCTTCGAAGCAGCCTTTAACCCATAGCCTGACTTCGCCCTGTACCAAAGCTTTACCTTGATCGGAGATAGAGATTTCTGATGGCCTGGGGTCCTTTTTATAGAGTTAGGAGGGCTGGATATTTTTTCTAAAGGCAATATGGGACTAATGCCTTTGTAATCATCAAAATACAAATAAATTCGGATGAAATTTGAATCAAAACAGCTCAGATACGACTCTGATAAATCTGATAAAATCCAGCCATTCAATAGGAATCCAATGGTCCAAAAATCATCAAAATCGGATGCAGATAAGCTCAGATCGGGTCGGATTAAATTTTGGCCGTTGGATCGCGCTTGATCGAGGAAATCTGGCCGCAAATCGTGCTTCGGGAGTCTTGATCGCCGCCGGCAGCATTCTGGACCGTCGGATCATCGCCTGGATCGAGCGCTGCCGTCCGATGGTGATCCGCGTGATGTTTGTATCTGAATAAAATTCGGAAGCAACCACAGCCGTCCGATCCTGACCGCAAACAACCACATCCGTCCGATCGCGCAATAACTGTTCCCATGGACCGCGTGGACCGGCTGCACCGCACACCGCAACCAATCAGCGCCGCTGTTGTCGGACGAAAAGACTGAATTACCCTTGTGAGCCGCGATAAATTTCTGTAGACCCTTAAGGGGTCTAGGTCCACCACGTGGCAATCTCTGATTCGTCGGAATTTGCTGAGCTGGCGGTCCACGGCTGGATCGTGGACCGACTGATGGCTTCAACGGCTGAGTCAGCTTGATGGCTCGGCTTGGCTTGGTGGCTCGGCTTGCGAAGCCGGCTGAGCCGTTTTTTTTTTTATTTAATTTTTATTTATTTTATATTTTTTAAAAATTCGTATCTTTTTCATTTTAGCTCCGTTTTACTTGAAATTTATTTTGTTGTGATCAAAAAAATGAGCTCTTTCTATTGATAATAAAATTTTATTTTTTAATTTTTATTAATTTTTATTAATTTTTATTAATTTTTTAATTAATAAAAATATGAATTTTTTAAAAATTATATATAAATTGATTATTAATTCTTAAAAATTAATATCAATTAATTGATAAATTAATACTTTTATTGGTGAATTTATTATACTTATCATTATTATACTTATCAGATGCTGAAGCTAAATCCGAAGTCTTGAGAGAACAGCGGCGAGAACTCGAGGCCAAATTTATGTACACCAATAGATAGTACATCGAAGGCCTATATAAGAAGAAGGAGCTCGAGGAGGAGATCTTCAGATTGAAGGAAGCTTTGGTGATGGTCGGAGTCGATAGCCTAAAGTCTGAAGAGATCGGGCCGCCTTAGGACTTCACCTTCTTTCTTTTTTCTTTATGTAATCGATTTTATTGATCTTCATTCCATCTGTAATGCGTTTGTTTTTTCGCACAGTTGATTCTTGTCGATCTTCATTTTGCTTGTAGTGTGCCCACTTTCTATGTAATCGATCTTATTGACTTTTATTTGTAATGAACATAACTCCATAACGAAATGGTACCTCTTTTTTTTTTTTTGCTATCATCTCTTATAGACGCGATTCTGGGTGCCTCATTTTTCTTTACTTCATTTCTAATGAGACGCTTGTTATGGATGTCGGGCTAGAGGTCCGTTCCATGGATCAGGATGGGGTTTTACCTTTGGCATTTGGCATGGCCTTAGGAAAATGTACACGACAGTCGTTAGTAGGGTCTTGGCCTTTTTCTTATTTTAGATTAGTGAGGCCTCAACCTTCCATCCTTTGCACGATCGTAGAGGTTCATCGGATCCATCGATGGGATCTCTCTCCTCATCTCATCTTGATTTAGCAAGGCCTTCAATTTTGCTCATGTTAGGACAAGATTTTCCTCCTATTCCTAATGGACTGTAGGAATACCTTAGGGCCATTGGTAGGATCTCTCCCCTCATCTCATCTTAGTTCAATGAGGCCTTCGACTTTGCTCACATTAGGACAAGATTCTCCTCCTGCTCCTAATGGACTGTAGGAACACATTAGGTCCGTTGGTAGGGCCTCTCCCCTCATCTCGTCTTAATTTAATGAGACCTTTGACTTCACTCATGTTAGGATGAGGTTCTCCTCCTGTTCCTAATGAACTATAGGAGCACATTAGGACCGTTGGTAGGGCCTCTCCTCTTATCTCATCTTAATTTAACGAGGCCTTCGATTTTGTTAGCATTAGGATAAGGTTCTCCTCCTATTCCTAATGGACTGTAAGGGCATATTAGGGCCATTGGCAAGACCTCTTTCCTCATCTCATCTTAATTTAATGAGGCCTTCGATTTTGCTCATATTAGGATTAGATTTTTCTCCTATTCCTAACGGGCTGTAGGAGCACATTAGGATCATTGGTAGGGCCTCTTTCCTCATCTCATCTTAATTTAACGAGGCCTTCAACTTTGCTCATATTAGGATGAGGTTCTCCTCCTATTCCTAATAGGCTATAAGGGCACATTAGGGCCATTGGTAGGGCCTCTCTCCTCATCTCATCTTAATTTAACAAGGCCTTCAACTTTGCTCATGTTAGGATGAGGTTCTCCTTCTATTTCTAACAGACTGTAGGGGCACATTAGGGCCGTTAGCAGGGTCTCTCTCCTCATCTCATCTTAATTTAATGAGGCCTTCAACTTTGCTCACATTAGGACGAGGTTCTCCTTCTATTTCTAACAGACCATTCTAGGTTGTTTTAGAGAGTTATTTATCATCATGCAATTTCTATGCCAAGAAGTAATGATGTTAAAATAGAAAAGTTTTATTGAAGAAAAGTTACTAGTAGTACATTCTTAGGTTTTCTGAATTCCAAGGCCGTGAGAGTGTTGCTCCTTCGAGCTTCTTCAAGCGATAAGTTTTGGGTTGGACGACCTCCTCTATTTTATACGAACCTTTTCAATTCAGGATGAGCTTTCCTTGATTCTGAGGTTGGAAAATGGATGCTCGTCGGAGCACCAAGTTCCTCACCCTAAATGCTTTGCTTTTTACTCTAGAGTTATAGTATCTAGCTACTCTTCATCTATAGGCTGCCATCTGAACTTGGGCTTCTTCTCTTTTTTCCTCTAGTAGATCGAGGTTGACTTTAAGGTCTTGTGAGTTACGCTGCTCATTGAAGGCCATGACCCATGCTGACGAAAGTTTAAGCTCGATTGGGATGACTGCCTCTATTTCAAAGGCTAAGACGAATAGTGTTTTCCCAGTCGGTAGCCTTTAAGTAGTTCGATACGCCCAGAGGATGTGGTAGAGTTTGTCCGCCCAAGTCTCCCTTGCTCTTTCAAGCCTTGCCTTGATGCCCTGCATTAAGATTCTGTTGGTCACCTCTGCTTCACCATTTGCCTGTGGATGGGCTACTGACATGAAGTGATGGAAGACGTTTAGATCTTTGCAGAACTTAGCGAACCTCATCCGAGCAAACCGTCACCCGTTATCTATTATGAGAGTTTGGGGCAGACCAAATCGACAAACAATTGACTTTCAGATAAAGTTCTATACCTTGGCCTCAGTAATTTTTGCTAATGGTTCGGTCTCAACCCATTTGGTAAAGTAGTCGATCACAACCAGGAAGAACTTTCGTTGTCCGGATGTCATTGGAAAGGGCTCAAGTATATCCATTTTCCACTATGCGAATGACCAAGGTGCACTTAGTGGAGTAAGCTTGGAGGCCGGCTACCTTTGTATGTTTGCATTTCTCTAACAGCAGTCATATTTCTTGACATACTCTATAGAGCCGTGATACAAGATCGGCAAATAGTACCCCTATCGAAGTAGTCTTTGTGACAAGAATTTAACTTCTACATGACTTCTACAAATTTCCTCACGCACTTTTCATAATACGAAGTCGGCCTTTAAAGGTCGGAGACATCTCAAGAGCAGTAGAGAATATGACCTTTTATACAGCTTGCCTTCATATAGAATATACCAGAAAGCTTGATTCTTGAGTTTTCGAGCTTCTTTCGGATCATGAGGAAGAGCTCCATCATGGAGGTAGGCAACTAGCGGGTCAATCCAGCTAGGCTCATGCTCAACTTGCATAACAGGCTGCGACTCCTCCAAGCTTGGGCACTTAAGAATTTCAAAAAATACTTCTTTGGGTAGTACGACTAGGGCTAAAGTGGCCAATTTAGAGAGAAGGTCGGCTCTCATATTTTCTGCCCTTGGAATCCATTAAATGCTAAAACTGTTGAAGGCCAAAGTCAAGTTCTTTACTTTCTCAAGATATTTCATCATGCTTTCCTCCTGGGCTTCATAGCTGCTGCTAAGCTGTTCGACCACCAGCTGAAAATCATTAAAAACTTAGAGCCGGTCTGCCTCTAACTCTTTTGCTATTTTTAACCCAATAATCAGAGCTTCATATTCAGCCCCATTATTAGTTGTAGGAAATTTGAAGCATAGTGCATATTCGACGATGACTCCCTTGGGGTTAACCAAGACCAACTCCGTGTCTGCTCCAGTAATGTTGAATGAACCATCCACATACAGGATCCAAAAATCTTCAAGAAGGTTGGCACTCTCTTTGGGGGGGCTCGGTTGCAACCATGGAATGCTTGTTTCATTCTGTTCAAGCTTGGCTTCATCTAAAATGGTGCATTCTACTATAAAATCTGCTAATATTTGGGCTTTGAACGATGGTCGAGGTCGATAGTTGATGTCAAATTCTGTAAGCTCGATTGTCCATTTTGTGATTCTTCCGAAGACATCCGTTCGATGATGAACTGCTTTAATTAGTTGATCTATGAAGACAATTATGGTGTGCCCCTGAAAGTAAGGTCGGAATCTCCTGGCGAAAATTAGAAGAGAGTAAGTCAATTTTTCTAATTTAGAGTACCTAATCTCTGCATCCCTCAGGACTCGGCTTATGTAGTAGATCGGCCACTACACTTTCGTTTCCTTCTTGATTAGAACTACTGCTAGGGCCATCGGGGAGACTGCTAGGTACAAGAACAATTCTTCTTTAGACTTAGGCTTTACCAATAGTGGAGGTGAACCGAGATAGTTTTTAAGATCTTCGAATGCCTATTGGCATTCCACCATCCAGCAAAAGCTCTTTGGCTGCTTGAGAACTTGAAAGAAGGGCATGCATCGCTCGGCTGATCTCGAGATGAAGTGGTTTAGGGATGCCACTTTATCAGTCAGGTGCTGAATTTCTTTAATTATTTTTAGAGTGGTCATCTCCTGAATAGCCCAGATTTTCTCTGAATTTACCTCAATCCCATGCCTCGACACCATAAATCCTAAAACTTTCTCTAAGGTCATACCGAAGGTGCACTTGGTCAAGTTCAGCTTTATCTTGTACTTCTTAAGTGCACTGAAGGTCTCTTTGAGGCCGACGATATAATTTGTTGAAGCTCGGCTCTTGATGAGCATGTCATCTACATACACCTCCATGTTTCAGTCGATCTGCTCCTTGAAGATCTTGTTGACCAAGCGCTGGTACATTGCCCCTGTATTCTTGAGTCCAAAAGGTATAATCCTATAACAGTAAAGACCACGGTCAGTAACAAAAGCTATTTTCTCCATCCTCTGGCACCATCCGGATTTGGTTATAGCTAGAAAAGGCATCCATGAAGGTGAGGAGCTCATGGTCCGAGGTTGCATCCACCAGTTGATCGATCCTGGATAGGAGATAGCTATCTTTTGGATAAGCTTTATTCAGCTTTTTGAAGTCTATACATATCCTTCACTTGTCATTTGCCTTTTTGACGAGCACCATGTTTGAGATCCAGTTCGGATAGTTAACATCCCGAATGAATTCGGCCTTGAGAAGCTTGTCAACTTCTTCTACAATTGCTTTCTGTCTCTCTGAAGCGTGGTTGTGCATCTTCTCTTTTACTGGCCGATACTTGAGATCAGCAGCCAGCCGATGTTCTATGACCTCAACATCAATCTTCGACATATCCATTGGAATCCATGCGAAGATGTTTGTGTTTCTCTGAAGGAAGGCGATGAGTTGCTCTCGAAGCTCATCCCCCAAGTTGGAGCCAATCTACACAATGTGCTCCACATTTCCATCATTCAATGGGATGGAAATGAGGTCTTCCATAGGCTCGCCCCGCTCCTCCGTAAGGTCGTCGCGGACATCCAATCCATCAACAGGGCAAAGGTCGGGCTGGGCATTTTTCTGTAGGGCCATGGAGTAACAGTGCCTTGCCAAGGCCTGGTCTCCTTTGATCTCTCCAATTCTGTAGCTCATCGAAAACTTCACCTTTAAGTAACAAGTTGATACCACAGATCGGAGTGTGTTCAAACCAAGTTAGCCAAGAATAGCATTGTAGGTATATGGAACTTTTACAACTAGAAAATCGACCTATGCTCTAGACCATCTTGGATAGTGTCCTGTAACCACAACCAAAGTTATTATGCTCTCAATTGGTACCGCATCACTGGTAAAGCCCACTAACAGAAAGTTTATCGACCCAAGCCGACTATTAGATATAGGCATTTTGGAGAAAGCATCATAAAACAAGACATTGGCCAAACTTCAATTATCAACAAGGATGCAACGTACATCATAGTTTACAATATTTAAAATAATTACAACCATGTCGTTATGCAGAAATTGAACTTCCTGTGCGTCTGCTTCGGTGAAGGTTATAGATTCTCCAATCCTCTACTTCTTCACCGATCCTTTGGATCCACCGGCCTCTTCTCGTTGAGGTCCCCTAAAGATAGTGTCCTTGTTGCTCCTTCCCCCTTAATGGTTCAAATTATGGTAGTGCCCTTGACCGATCCTCTCTTCCTTTGGGCTGACGTCGTAGGAATCGACTAAGCCGGCCTCACCTGATAAGCTCCTCGATTTCGTCCTGGAGCTGAATATATTCTTCAGTATCGTGATCGTGGTCACGATGATAAAGGCAATACTTGTTAGGATTGCGCTTGCCAGGATGAGTGTGCATCCTCTCCGATCTAGGTAGTTGCTCCTTAATCTCCATCAGTACTTAGGTCTTCGAAGCATTGAGGGAGGCATAGTTGTGGAACCTTCGGAGGGGGGAGCCTTGCTGCACCCTTCTGTCAGGGCTTCTTAGACGATGAGCTTGAGGAAAAGTTCAGGCTCACTTGTGCTCGAAGGGAGTTCGGGAGCATGGCCGAACCTCATTCGACTTCTCTTTAGATGTGGGCTTATCCAGCTCACCCATTCACCGCTTTTCTATGGCTTCACTATCCTTGGCCTTGAAGGCCTCTTCCGCTCGAGCATATCCTTCAACCCAAGCCAGCATATCGGCAAAATTTTTGGGATACTTCTTCTTCAGGAAGAACAGTAGATTGTTCTTCTAAAGATCGTTCTTTAGTGCAGCCATAGCGATGGACTAGTCCAAATTATGGACCTCCGTGCAGCAACATTGAACTGGGTAACATAGGCCCAAATGGACTCTCCTTCCTTCTGCTTGACGTTAATGAGGGAGTCCCAACCTTGGCCGGAGCATCGGCTACTGACGAAGTGAGTCACGAATTGATGGCTCATCTGATCAAAGAAAAAAATGGTATCCGGCTTAGGGGCCGAATACCAATTTTTGGCTGCTCCCTTCAAAGTGGATGGAAAGGCTCGATAGATGATGGCATTTGGTGTGCCATGGAACAGCATCATCATCCGGAAGACCTTCAGATCATCGATCGAATCAGTAGTCCCATCATAGCTCTCAAATTGAGGAAGCTTGAAGTTCGACGGGATAGGTTCCTGCATGATGCGGTGAGAGAAAGAAGGGTCAGTATAGATATTGTTGGTGCAGAATCTGGTTGATGCTAGATCGAGCTGGAGTTGGAAAAGAAGATGTCACCATCGGTGACCTGCAAAATAAAGTCCCATCCAGAGTCGATGGTGGTGGCTCTGGCAGGACCCTCTGATGATCAAGTTAGCTCTTCTGGCCAATAGAAATAGAGTGCTCAGGCAAGAATTCAGTAGAATTTTAAGAAGGAGAAGAGAGCTTAGAGAAAATGTATATGGAGGGTTTCTTTTATAGATGGAGTCCGAAGTAGATTGATAGTAACCATCGTAACCGTTCGATCATGGGCCGCTCAGGGCCAAGTGAAATTTATTATGGAGAGAGGTGTCGCTCGTAATAGACTGATAATGACAGTCGTAACAGTCCAGTAGTGGGGTCGCCTATAGCAGACCGATAATGACAGTTGTAACTATTCGATAGTGGGGTCACCTATTTGTTGAGATTTAATAGTCGAAGTTTGGAGGAAGCAGGCGTTGGTTGGTGAAGAGCTTTGACATATATCAATTTAGAGGAGTTCGGACTCCTAAAGGGAATATGGCTAGAGGAGATCATCTGGGAGGAATACTACTTGAAATTTAGAAGTAATCCATTGGAGGAATCCGGATGGAGTTCAGATGGAGTTCGACTAATGGAGAAGTCCAGAAGGAGTCCGACTGATGGAGAAATCTGACTGAAGAAAAAATTCAAAAGAAGTTCAGCTCCTGTAAGAATTCAACTAAAAGAGAAGTCCGAAAGAAGTTCAGCTGCTGTAGGAATCCGACTGAAGGAGAAGTCCGAAAGAAGTTCGGCTCCTAGAGGAATCCAACTAAAGGAGAAGACTGAAAGAAGTTTGGCTCTTGGAGAAATCCGACTAAAGGAGAAGTCCGAAAGAAGTTTGGCTCCTGGGGAAATTCGACTGAAGGAGAAGTCCGAAAGGAGTTCAGCTCCTACAGGAATCGGACTAAATGAGAAGTCTGGAAGGAGTTCGGCTCCTGTAGGAATCTAACTGAAGGAGAAGTTTGGAAGAAGTTCGGCTCTTGAAGAAGTTTGGCTGCTGAAGAAGTCTTGGAGGGATTTAACCGCTGGAGGAAGAATTTTCAATCAAAGCTCTTTCGTGATTATCAGTTATATTAGGCTAAGCATCAGACTGGACTTTGGTAGGAGCGGGGTTTATCTCCAATACTAGTTCCCCCACTTTCGAGTTCGAAATTCAAAGAAAGAGAGTACAAAAAAGATAACTGTCGAAGTTTTTTTTCAGGCTCTGCATCCATTGAGATTGAAGCTCAGGGGAGATCTTATCTTCGGTTGAGGTTGAAGCTCGGGAGAGATCTTATCTCCAGTTGAGGTTGAAGGAGATCCTATCTTCTATTGAGGTTGAAGCTCGGGGGAGATTGATAAGTACCATAAATTTACCTATAAAAGTATCAATTTATAAATTAATTTATGCTTATTTTTAAGAATTAATAATTAATTAATATATATTTTTAAAAAATTCATATTTTTATTAATTAAATAATTAATTAAAAAATAATAAAAATAAAAAATAAAATTTTAATATCAATGGAAAGAGTTTATTTTTTTGATCATAATGAAATAAGTTTCGAGCAAAACGGAGCTAAAACGAAAAAGATATGAATTATTAAAGAAATAAAATAAAAAAATTAAATAAAAAATAACATACGGCTCAGCCGGCTCAAGCCGCCATGCTGCAGCAGCCGGCGCATCCAAACGCACCGAGCCAAGCCGACCAAGCCGGCGCACCAAGCCAGCCACGCTAGCCGACTTAAGTGCAGAAGCCACCCATCGGTCTATAGCATAGTGTGGACTGCCAGCTCAGCAAAAAATAGGCGAATCAAAGCTTGCCACATGGTGGACCTAGACCCTTAAAGGGTTTACAGGAAATCTATCATGGCTCATAGGGCATTTTGGTCTTTTCATCATCAATAGGAGGCACTAATTGGTTGCAGTGTGCAGTGCGGCCGGTCCACGCGGTCCATGGGAACAGTAAATGCGCAATCGTGCGGTGGTGGTTGCTTGCGGTCAAGATGGGACGGTCAAGATTTATTCCAACTCTAATTTGGTTTCTGATTTCACCTGAATCACCATCGGATGGCAGCGCTTGATTCCAGCTTCGATCTGACGGTCCAAAAAGCTCTCGACGGTGATCAGACTCTCAGGCGCATGATCAACGACCTAATTTCCTCCATCAAGCGTGATCAAATGGTCAGAATTTAATCCGACTTAATCTGGGGCATTATATGTCCATTTTTGGTATTTTTGGATTTAATCCGACTTAATCAGATCACCATCTGATGGCCAGAATTAAAAGAACTCAACAGAATTTGTTCAGGAGCTATTTTAATCCAAATTTCTTCCTATTTTCATGATTAAAATGGCTCTTAGTCCCACACTGCCCAGAAGAAAATCTTCCAGCCCTCCAACATCTATTTGACCCCCAAGCCTTCAAAATAGACATCTTCGATCAAGGTGAAGCTTTGGTATAGGATGAAGCCAGGCTCTAGGTTAATGGCTGCTTCAAGCCAACTGGTGCCGAGAGAAAAAATTGGACTTCTACACCATCTTTCCACCCATGTCGATCCAAGATCAGAGATCAAGCTATTTTATTTTATTTTCTTTTCTTTTTAAATTTCATATATTTAAATTTTAAAATTTTAATTAATACAATATTTATTTTTATGTTCTTTAATTCTATGCTCTTTATTTTTATTGTAATTTAATTTTTGCACTCTAATTATTGCTTTTTATTTTATTGCAAGTAGATGCTAAGATCTAACTAGTAGATCTTAGTACCAAGTTTAAATTTCTGCACCTTTTAATTTTCATTTTTCAACTTCACTTTTGATCCCAAAACTCTTCTCTTTTCTTTTTCTTTTGTAAAATCAAAGATTTCAAATCTAAAAATACTATCTTCCCTGTGGATTCGACCCGATTCACTATTATCTGTATATTTTTAATTATTTTAAAAAGTCAGATTAAACTGATAAACATGGTGTCTTAACGACAACATCGTATTTCTATCAAGTTTTTGGCACCGTTGCCAGAAAAGGCACGAACATTAAATTTTTGATCTCTTTGATTTTTCTATAAATAAATTATAAATAAAATTTTTATTTTTTTATAAATATTGCTTGCTAATTTTTTTATTATTTTATAAAAAAAGAGATTAAAGAATAAAAAGAACCAAGAGTTTTGCTTGGTGAGATCAATCCTAACCCTAGTTCTCTTTTCTTTTTATTTTATTTATTTATTTATTTTATTTTTAAATTAATTTAAAAAAATATTCATTTAAATCTAATTAAAAATCTCATGATAAAATTAAAAATTCTAACTGTTTAAAGCATGTGTCATATTAGTTTTATTTTTTTTTTATTTTTTTTTTGTGATTGCTAGAGGTAAAGTAAGCCTTTCAGAATTCAATTAGTTGCATGCATCTAGTTTAAATTGCATAGAACCCTTTGATTGAAAACTTTTTATGCATTTTCATATTAAACCAAATTAAGGGCAATACCCAATTAAATAAGATAAGATGGAGATTTGATCATCCTTCCTTGGCCCACAAACAACCAACCAACATCCTGCATTAACCTAAGCCTTTAATTTGAAAATCAATTAGACATCAACCCTAGGAACTCCAGCTCAATAGGATAAGGAACCCTAAGAGTTGAACTAGGTTAGGGTAAGTCAATTTGACTGATGTCTAGAAAAGTGGTTCGAAGATGACTAAGCCTGAAGGAAGGTGGTTTCTAATTGGTTCTATTAGCTTACCTGGCCAAGCACAATTGGTGTCTAAGGCAAGAAACGGGAGGACTCCCACCAACCTTACACTTACCTCGCCAGTTGATTGGCTGATCTTACACTTGGAGGGCTTGAAGGTGATCTTGGCAGTTAGGAGCTGTCTAAATCTAGGATAATCCTTAGTCAGGATTGATTGACGAACTTGATTGCTAACCAACATCAAACCTAATTAAACTTAATTCTTCTCTCTCTTCTTAGTTCTAAGACTCCTTAGGACCTCTTCTTTAGAACTCTTCTTTCTTTCTTCTTCTTTCTCCTCTAAAAATAAAATAAAATAAAATAAAATAAAAATTAAATTTAACTAACTAAAAAATATTAAAAATAATAATTAAATTAAATTAATAAATAAAATAATTAATTTTTAATATAATAAAATAATAAAAAATATAAAAAAATTCTAAAAAAATTTTTGAACAATACGTTAGGGTTGCACTAATACATATATGGTAGAAAATTACTTTACCTGATCTAGTTGAATCCAACCATAACATTGAATGGTTGACCTGAACCTAATAGTTCAAAAATTAGATAAAGTTGATCTTCTTGCTCAGAAATTAGATCAACTCCTAATCCTAGGTCAACAATCTTCTACACAATTCACATCATCTTTTAATTATCAGAAGATTTATTCAATCTATGCCAGCCCAACCCATTATGTGAGTGAATGTCCTATGACTGCGTAGTTTCCATATTTTATCCAAGAATAAGTTCAAGTTGTTCAAGGATACTCCAAATTGATTAATGACCCATTTTCAAATTCATATAATTCAGATTGGAGCAACCACCATAATTTTTCTCATAATTTTTCTTGAAAATTATAATAGACTCAAGCTCAGACCCAAATTTTACCTATCCAAAACTATCAAAATAGGCCCCAATACCAAAACTATGCCTATAATAATGGTCAGCCTATTCAATTTACCCAACCATCATATAACAATCAGCTATCATACCCACCTCCTCAATAGACCAATCTAGCTGATGATAGATTTAATCAACTTCAATAATTAATTTTGAATCAACAACAATCGATCTTAACTCAACAATAATCTATCGTCAGGATAGAAGTTCAAATAGGATAATTAGTTGAGTCTAACATAAGGAGAGAACTAGATCAACTACTGAGCCTATCAATTTCAAACAACCCACCTAATGTCCACCAACCATCTAGACCAAGTTATCAATTTAATGTCTCACTTAAGAATCCGCAATTTGAGAATGCCAAAGTAATTCCTAAACTTAAAAGCTATAGGATTCTTATGGACCCATACCAAGATCAGGTGAAAGAGGCTAATACTGATGCTAGCCAAAATGAAAATTTAGAGAAATAAATTAGTACTGAGACTAACCACATAGAAGAATCTGAGCCAGAAACTAGTACTGATGCTAGTTCCAATTTAAATGAGATAGACATAGAAAAAAAAAGAATAGATGATTTACCTAAGACTTATAAACCTAATGTCCTATTCCCTTCAATCCTAGAAGCCGGTTCTTCTTATAAAAATTAAGAGGCATGTAATGAAGAGTTAATGAAGTTATTTAAGCAAGATCACATTAATTTACCTCCAAAATTAAAGCCATCTTTAATCACTATTCCAACACCCATTGAATCAAACTTAACTCCTAATACAAAAACTCAATTCATAAGCATTTTAGAAGAACAAATAGGAGAAATTCTTAATAAACATGGGTCTGAGAATGGGATCACAAATTATGTCCCTAAAATTAATAATGAATATATCAATAATGAGATTATAAATCAACTTTCTGAGATTGGCAATCCAAAACTATTGAAATTTGTCAATCTAGTATTTGACACAGGATAGTAAGTTGCATTATGTCTGGCTGAAGATGGTAAACTTAGCGCTTATTGGGAGGCAACCCAATATTTAATTTTTTTATCTAATTTATCTTTTTAGTTTATTTTCTTTTTAGGATAATTTGAATAAGTTGGAGGGAGAGCTTAAATTTTCAAAGGCATGTGCTGGACCAAAAATATACTGAGTCAGATGTATTCTTTTATGTTCTTTATTATACTCTTTATTTTTTTTTCTCCATTGAAGATAATATCGATTAAGTTAGGGGAGAAAAAAATAAAAATTTTAAAATTTTAAGTCCTTCAGAAAAAGTTAGTATTTAGTATTTAGACACCTGATTATGCTTAAAAATTGAATTAAACTAAGCATTTTTAAAAAAAAAAAAAATTGATGCATAGATCAAAGAATTTGTGAGATATTGAGGAATCAAGTATTAAGAAAATTCAATAAAGAATTAAGTCTAGAATATAAAAAGTTTTTTTTTGGAGCATTTCTAATTTTTTCTACCAGCATCAAAGAAAAGTCTACTTTTTATAGGCTTATGTAGGATAACTATACGTTTCTTCAAATAAAAAAATTAAATAAAATAGTTTTTATATAAAAATTTTTAATAAAATAGTTTTCAAGTACTTCGCACTGAGTAACCAGACCTCTTTGCCTAAGCAAGCATTGAGTTTCGCATCAAAAGGTGGAAAGGATAAAGAAGCTCATTGTAAAGCTAGTCTTAACTCGTAGTCTGTTTGATTCAAACTAGTAAGCTCGAGGGGTATTCTATACCTAGTGCCCTAAAGCTAGCTGATTTAGGAGTCATTGGCCCAAGACTCACTACATGGATCAAATAGAAAGCTTAATGGGTTAAGACACTCAATAGTGGTACAATATTAAAAAATATATATATATATATATATATATATATAAGTTTTTCATCAAGTAATCACGTCTCGTTGCCTAAGTAAGTAATGATATTCACGTCAAAAAGTGGGCAATGTGAAAATAAAAATCAATAAATAAAGGACGGAAGTAGCAATACACTTGTCTATATGATAGTTTAGACAAATCAAAGATAAAGGTAGGATAATTTAGAAAAAATTCAGAAAAATTTAATATTCTTTACTTAATTTTTCTATTGATAAGTATTATTACCCCAATGATATATCTCACTTAAGCTCTACTGAATATCAATGACCATTTTGAAAACTACTTAGATAAAATTCGAAACTCTAAAGTTAAAAGATATTTAAAACTAAATTCTTTCTTTACTTGAGGATGAGCAAAGCTTAAGTTGGGGGGGGTGATAAGTATCATAAATTTATCTATAAAAGCATCAATTTATCAATTAATTTATGCTTATTTTTAAGAATTAATAATTAATTGATACATATTTTTAAGAAATTCATATTTTTATTAATTAAAAAATTAATTAAAAATAATAAAATAAAAAATAAAATTTTAATATCAGTGGAAAGAGCTTATTTTTCTAATCACAATGAAATAAGTTTCAAGCAAAATAGAGCTAAAACAGAAAAGATATGAATTTCTAAAAAAAATAAAAAATTAAATGAAAAATAACATACGGCTCAGCCGGCTTAAGCCGCCACGCCGCAGCAGCCGGCACATCCAAACGCACCTAGCCAAGCCAATCAAGTCGGTGTGCCAAGCCAGCCATGCTAGCCGACTCAAGCTCAGAAGCCACCCATCAGTCTACAGCACAGTGTGGACCGCCAGCTCAACAAAAAATGGGCGAATCAAAGCTTGCCACATGGTAGACCTAGACCCTTAAAGGGTTTACAGAAAATCCATCATGGCTCACAGGGCATTTTGCTCTTTTCATCCATCAATAGGAGGCATTGATTGATTGCGGTGTGTGGTGCGGTCGGTCCATGCGGTCCATAGGAACAATGAATGTGCGATCGTGCGGTGGTGGTTGCTTGCGGTCAAGATCGGATGATCAAGATTTATTCCAACTCTAATTTAGTTTCTGATTTCACCCAGATCACCATCGGATGACAGCGCTTGATTCCAGCTTCGATTCGATGGTCCAGAAAGCTCTCGATGGTGATCAGACTCTAGACGCATGATCAACGGCCTAATTTCCTCCATCAAGCATGATCCAATGGTCAGAATTTAATCCGACTTGATCTGAGTCATTATACATCCATTTTTGATATTTTTGGAAGAATCAGATCACCATCTGATGGCCAAAATTAAAAGAACTCAATAGAATTTGTTCAGGAGCTATTTTAATCTGAATTTCACTCGTATTTCTTCCTATTTTCATGATTAAAATGGCCCTTAGTCCCATATTGCCCAGAAGAAAATCCTCCAGCCCTCCAACATCTATTTAAGGACTCCCAAGCCTTCAAAATAGACATCTTCGATCAAGGTGAAACTTTAGTACAGGATGAAGCCAGGCTCTGGATTAATGGCTGCTTCGAGGTAACTGGTGCCGAGAGGAAAAGCTAGGCTTCTACACCATCTTTCCATCCATACCGATCCAAGATCAGAGATCAAGCTATTTTATTTTATTTTCTTTTGTTTTTAAATTTTATATATTTAAATTCTAAAATTTTAATTAATGCAATATTTATTTTTATGTTCTTTAATTTTATGCTCTTTATTTTTATTGCAATTTAATTTCTACACTCTAATTATTGCTTTTTATTTTATTGCAAGTAGATGCTAAGATCTAACTAGTAGTTCTTAGTACCACGTTTAAATTTCTGCACCTTTTAATTTTTATTTTTTGACTTCACTTTTGATCCCAAAACTCTTCTCTTTTCTTTTTCTTTTGTAAAATCAAAGATTTCAAATCTAAAAATACTACCTTCCTGTGGATTCAACCCGACTCACTATTATCTATGTATTTTTAATTATTTTAAAAAGTCAGATTAAACTGATAAACATGGTGTCTTAATGACAACATCGCGTTCCTATCAGAGATCTTATCTCTAATCAAGGTTGTAAGAGATCTTATCTCCTGTTGAAGTTGAAGCTCGAAGGAGATCTTATCTCCAGCTGAGATTGTAGGAGATCTTATCTCCTATTAAAATTGAAACTCGGGAGAGATCTTATCTCCAACCAACATTGTAGAAGATCTTATCTCCTATTGAAGTTGAAGCTTGGGGAAGATTTTATCTCCAGCCGAGGTTGTAGGAGATCTTATCTCCTATTGAGGTTGAAGGAGATTCTATCTTCTATTAAAGCTCGGGGGAGATCTTATCTACAGCCAAGATTGTAGGAGATCTTATCTCCTATTAAAGTTGAAGCTCAGGGGTGATCTTATCTCCAGTCGAGGTTGTAGGAGATCTTATCTCCTGTTAAAGCTCGGAAGAGATCTTATCTCCTGCCGAGGTTGTAGAAGATCTTATCTCCTATTGAATTTGAAGCTCGAAGGAGATCTTATCTCCAATCGAGATTGTAGGAGATCTTATCTCCTATTGAAGTTAAAGCTCGGGGGAGATCTTATATCCAGCCGAGGTTGAAGAAAATCTTATCTCCTATTGAAGTTGAAGCTCGGGGGAAATCTTATCTCCAGCTGAGTCGGGGCCTCTCTTCTCACCTCGTCTAAAATGAACGAGGCATTCAACTTTGTTCACATTAGGATGAGGTTCTCCTTCTGTTCCTAATGAATTGTAGG
The DNA here is from genome assembly GCA_006176705.1 of Cocos nucifera. Classification (NCBI taxonomy): domain Eukaryota; kingdom Viridiplantae; phylum Streptophyta; class Magnoliopsida; order Arecales; family Arecaceae; genus Cocos; species Cocos nucifera. Next base: position 882,666 of record QRFJ01000298.1, read on the forward strand.
GGCACATAAGGGCCGTTGTTAAGGCCTCTCCCCTCATCTCGTCTAAAATAAATAAGGTCTTCGACTTTGCTCACATTAGGACGAGGTTCTCCTTCTATTCCTAATGGACTATAGGAGCATATTAAGACCGTTGTCAGGGCCTCTCCCCTTATCTCATCTAAAATGAACGAGGCCTTCGACTTTGCTCATGTTAGGATGAGGTTCTCCTCTTATTCCTAATGAGCTGTAGTTGCACATTAGGGCCATTGTCAGGGCCTCTCCCCTCATCTCATCTGAAATGAACGAGGTCTTCGACTTCGCTCACATTAGGATGAGATTCTCCTCCTATTCCTAATAGACTATAGAAGCACATTAGGACCGTTGTCAGGGCCTCTCTCCTCATCTCATCTAAAATAAACGAGGCCTTCGAGTTTACTCATGTTAGGATAAGGTTCTCCTCCTATCTTAAATAATCGAAGGTCTTCGACTTGCTCATGTTAGGATGAAATTCTCCTCCTATCTTAAATAACCAGAGGTCTTCAACTTGCTTATGTTAGGATCAGGTTCTCCTCCTGTTCCTAACATGGCTACTTTTGATTACTTCTTTCCTGTCATCACATAGTTTTTGCACCAAGAAATAATAATGTTGAGATAGAGAAGTTTTATTGAAGGAAAATTACTAGCAGTACATTCTTAGATTTTTTGAATTTCAAGGTCATGGGAGCGTTGTTCCTCTGAACTCTTTCGGATGATAAGTTTTGGGCCGGACGACCTTCTCTATTTCATACGAGCCTTTCCAATTTGGGGCAAGCTCCTCCTAGCTTCGAGGCTGAGAAATGGTGGCTCATCGAAGTACTAAGTCCCTTAGAAATAGTGTTGATGATGCCAAAAGATAGTCGATCTCCTCATTGTTTCTCCCTCATTAGCAGTTTTGGCTGCGGCAGTGCCCTTGGCTGATCTTTTTTTGCTTCAGGCCAGCATCTGAGGAATTGACCCAACCGGCCTCTCCTGACGAGCTCCTCGATTTTGTCTTGGAGCTGAATACATTCTTCAGTATCATGGTCGTGATCATGATGATACAAATAGTACTTACTTCGATTATGCTTGTTTGAAGGAGATCGTAATTCTTCTGGTCTTGGTAGTTGATTCTTAATTTTTATCAGAATTTGAGTTTTAGGAGATTTAAGGGGGGCGTAGTTGTGGAACCTTCTGAAGGGAGAACTTCTTCACACCCTTCTATCGGAGCTTCTTTGACAATGAGCTTGAGGATGAGTTTGGGCTCACTTGCACTCAAGAGAAGTCCGTGAGCGTGGCCGAACTTCATTCAGCCCTCCATTAGCTATGGATTTATTAGACTTGCCCGTCCGTCACTCTCCTATGGCTTCCTCATCCTTCAACTTGAAGGCTTCTTCCACTCGAGCATATCCTTCAACCTGAGCTAGCAAATCGGCAAAGTTCCTGGGATATTTCTTCTCAAGAGAGAACAGCAAATCATTCTTCTGAAGGCTGTCCTTAAGCGCGGCCATTGCAATAGACTGGTCCAGGTTCTGGACCTCCAATACAGCAGCATTAAATCGGATGACATAAGCCCAGATAGATTTTCCCTCCTTCTATTTGATATTCATCAAGAAATCCAAACCTCGGTGGGGACGTCGGCTGCTAACGAAGTGAGCCACAAACTGATAGCTCATTTGGTTAAAGGAGAAGATCATACCCAGCTTCAACACCGAGTATCAATTTTTTGCTACTCCCTTTAAGGTAGATGGGAAAGCTCGATATAAGATGGCGTCTGGTATGCCATGGAGCAGCATCATGCTCCAAAAGGCCTCCAGGTGATCGACTGGATCAGAGGTTCCATCGTAGCTTTTAAATTGAGGAAGCTTGAAGTTCGGCGAAATATGCTCTCGCATAATTCAGAGAGAGAAAGGAGGATCAGTGTGGATGTCGTCACGGTGAGCCAGAGATGACATGGCGGTGTTTCTCAATCTATCGATCCATCTCCCGTAGTTTCTAATCGAGGATGTCATCTCAATCATAGATCTTGGAAGGCTTCTGACTGTAGATGGGGAAGGTCTCTTCTAGAGAAGAATTAGGGTCCGAACTAGGATCCTCTGCTCTCTGTTTTTTTTTTCTAGGGGCGATGGGTATGCTAGCCCAAGTGCTCCTCCTTGGAACCAATTTCTGACATCCCGATGGTGGGTCTCCTGATGGGACCGCCATCGAAGGCTGCCGCATGGCCTACACTATTTTGGTGAGGCCCTGAACCTGCTGCATCAGTAGGTTAAACTACCCCGAATCTATCACGACCATCGGTGGAGGAGGAGGTTGAAGCATCGGTGATAGAGCAAAAATGGATGGATCTGGCTCAGATCTGACAGCAGAAGCAGTAGATCTCTAGGTAGTCACCTTGTTTGGAGGCATTTCTTAGGACTGAGGAAGAGGATGGAGATGAACCTTGAAGAAGAAGATCCACGGGATCGATTGAGCACTCCTTTAAGAATAAGAAAACTTCAGGAATAGAGGAACCCTTCCTCTAGCACCAATCCTATTGGTGTAGAATCTGGTTGATGTTGGATCGAGCTAGAGTTGGAAAAGAAGAAGTCACCATCGGTGATCTATAAAATAAAGTCCCATCTGGAGTCGATGGTGGTGGCTCCGGTAGGATCCTCTGACGATCAAATCAGCTCTTCTGGCCAATAGAAATGGAGTGCTCAAGCAAGAATTCAGTAGAGTTTTGGGAAGAAGAAGAGAGCTTAGAGAAAATGTATCTAGAGGATCTCTTTTATAGATGGAGTCTGGAGCAGATTGATAGTGACCATCATAACCGTCCGTGAAAGGGAAAAATCAGATTTCCCGGATCAGGTTCGTTCAAATCTGATTGGATCAAGAGGCATATTTCAAAATTTTTTTCTTGGATCCAAAATAGATCTGACATTTTTCAGATCTAATTTTATGATCTAACAAATAAAAAAATTAAATTAAATTAAATCTAAATTAGTTTTACCTTGATATGGGTAATCCAATTACCCATTAATGATCTGCTGATAGCCTGAGGTTTTGGATCTAGCCAAGCAAGCGCCTGACCTCTATCAGTATCTACTCAGATTGGATCTAAAAATCTTCTCCTTCTTTATCATGTTTCCAAAAAATAGATCTGGATCTAATTTGGAGGATCTTCAAAACTCCTTTTGAAGATCAGTAGTCATCTCTGCAGCAGTGCTGCCTTCTTCCTTTCTCGTCAGCCTTTTACCATACAGAACTGAATCTAATTGGATCATACAAACAAGAATTTGGGTTTGGATATCATCAATTGAACTAACCTAGTTCAATTGATTTGAATTAGGTTCAAGAAAATCGTGCTAGCACACGATTGAACCTAACATTTTTCTTTTTTTATCATTATAAGTTATCTCGACTAAGCCAAATATGTTTGTGCTTACTTAGGTATCTTTATCTGGTCTGACTGGAGCTTGTCTAGGTCAGAAAAGGGTTGTCTTAATTTATGAGATAAATTTGAGACAACACCTGTCATTTTCCATCACCTGCTAATTCTTGTCCTTTCAATTTGGTCAAACGTTGACCTTTGACCCTTGGACATTTGCTCATGTGTCATGCACTTATTGAAGAGTAGATAGGAGCTTGTCTCCTTACTGGATTTTGGAAAGGAAGGGGCGCACGCCTAGGATGGCGTCGCCCATGGATAGGGACGCTTGGAGTCCCATATGGATGGGACTCCAGGTTGCTTCTTGGATTCAAACTAGGTGACCCTCATCTATAGTCTTTGACCAGTCTTAGGCACCACCTAAGGATGAATCTATGGGTCTCTCATCTGATTGGATCAGGTGATATCATCCCACCAATCAGATTTAGATCTGCTTGCATGAAGCAATGTGATTGTCGGGGTGATGTGGCACTGCGTGGCGCAGTAGGATCTATATAAAGACCTATCTGCGCCTAACTTTGATAGAACTTTTCTCCTAGCCATGCGCCAAGGCTACCCCTCTCCCTCCTCCATGCCACCTTTCTGATCCTCTCTCTCCTCTCCATGCTCAAGAAAGTTGGGCCTTCAGATTAGTGCGATTCAAGCAAGAA
>QRFJ01000299.1:0-75722 GCA_006176705.1 Cocos nucifera
TACCAAGGTCCAGACTTGGTTTGAGTGCATCGAGTCAATTTCTGACTGCATTGCCTCTAGCCATTTCTCGGAGTCGATATCTGATATCGCCTCGTTGTAGGTTTTGGGATCATCACCATGAGCACCATTACCTACGAGGAACATTTCCTCTACATCCTCTGAAATAATACCTAAGTATCTTTCAGGGGGACGGGAAAACTCTTTCCGATCTACGAGGTGGAGGAGGTAGTGTTCTTATTGGCTCAACCTGATTTGGTTCCAACTTGGTCCTTAGCTCGTTCTGCTTGTGAGACTTTCTCATCAAGCTTAATCTGCTTTCCAATGCCGCTATCTTGAATAAACTATTTTTCAAGAAAGATGGCATGTCGACTCACAATCACATTGTGGTCTTCTGGAATGTAGAAATAGTATCCTAATGACTCTTTAGGATATCCTATGAATCGAGCTCTAAAGGACCTAAACTCTAACTTGTCCGCTTGTTGTCTTTTGACATGAGCCGGACAACCCCAAATTCTGAGATGACTCAGACTTGGTTTCTTACCGTGCCATATCTCATACGGTGTGGTAGGAACGGTTTTAGAGGGAACCCTATTCAGTAGATAGATTGAAGTTAACAATGAGTGTCCCCAAAGAAAATCAGGGAGGTCTGTGAAGCTCATCATGGATCGAACCATATCCAATAGAGTCCGATTTCTCCATTCTGAAACCCCGTTGAGTTGAGGTGTTCCTGGTGGAGTCCATTGAGAGACTATGCCATTTTTCCTTAAGATAGTCTAGGAATTTCCGGCTAAGGTATTCACCTCCTCGATCTGATCGAAGAACCTTAATGGGTTTTCCAGTTTGTTTTTCTACTTCATGTCTGAATTCTTTGAACTTTTCAAAAGCTTCAGACTTGTGTCTCATAAGATACACATACCCATACCTAGACAGATCATCGGTAAAGGTAATGAAGTAGACAAAATTGCCTCTAGCCGGCACATCAAATGGGCCGCACACATCAGTATGTACTAGGGCAAGGAGATCTGTGGCCCTCTCCCCATGTCCAACAAAAGGGAGTTTAGTCATTTTGCCTTGAAGACAAGATTCACAAGTTGGATATGACTCAAAAGTCAATGGACTCAATAGCCCATTTTTCTCCAATTTGTTGATCCTATCTTCTGCTATATGACCTAATCTCAGGTGCCATAGATATCTGTCGTTTGGACTATCCCTAGGTCGTTTGGCATTCACGTTTTGCTCGATAGTTAGAACAGGTACATCAATATGTAGCTGATAAAGACCATTAATAAGGAAACCATTTGCAATTTTATTTCTTTCATAAAGAATGTTACAATGGTCCTTAAAGAAGGTGATCACATAACCTTCTTGTGCTAAGCATGAAACAGAAATCAAATTCCTGCTAGCTGCAGGCACATAATAACAGTCTTTCAAAACTAAGTCTAAACCAGATGGTAATCGAAGAGGGTATGTTCCCACGGCTACTGCAGCAACTCTTGCTCCATTACCGATGCGTAGGATCATGTCTCCATCCCTCAGCCTCCTGCTATCCTCAAGACCCTGCATAGAAGTGCACAGATGAGCACTAGAACCAGAGTCAAGCACCCAACTGGATGCAGAAGAAACCGTAAGGTTAGACTCAATAACGAGCATACCTCCAGAAGGACCTTCCTTCTTGTTCTTCAGGGTGGCCAGGTAAGTAGGGCAGTTCCGCTTCCAATGGCCGTCGCTGTTGCAATGGAAACACTTTCCTTTGCCATCGGCCTTTTTCTTCGGATTCTGCCTTCTTCTTCTTTGATCCTTCCACCTTTTGCTTTTTCACAGACTTCTTTTTCTTTCCATAAGACTTTCTTTTGGAAGAAGTCCGTTCCATAGCAAGAACTGAGCCTTTAGAACCTTTCATAGAAAGCTCAGCGGTAACCAGCATATTCATTAACTCGGCCAAGGAATTTCTGAAGTTTATGCATGTGGTAATTCATGATGAATTGCCCATATGCATCAGTCAAGGATTGCAGAATAATATCGTTCTGCAGGTCCAAGTCCAACTTCACACCGAGCTTCTCAAGCTCTTCCATGTCCTTGATCATTGTCAGACAGTGATCTTGGACTGACTGCCCATCACGCATCTTAGCCTTAAAAAGTCATTTTCGTGACTTGATATTTGGCTGCGCGACTCTGTTCACCAAACATCTCCTGCAGGTGAGCCAACATTTGGCGAGCAGTCCCGATATCCTCATGTTGGCGCTGGAGCTCATCAGACATCGAGCCCAACATGTAATATCTGGCCTTATTATCTTCGTCAATCCATTTTTCCAGAGACGCTCTCTGTTCAACAGATGGACGGGCTGGTAATGTGGGAGGGTCCTGGTCCAAAACATGGGTTAACTTCTCGGAACCCAAAATAATTTTGTAGTTCCTGAGCCAATCTTTATAATTGGGTCCAGTCAGTCTATGTGTGTCCAGGATACGTGCCAATGGATTTGACGCAGACATATTCCTGTAGAGAGTCAAAGATTCTAGTTAGATACTGTAATTTTGACTTGACCAATTTGTTTAGGGATTTTATTTTTAAACAAATTAGCTCCCACTATTTTCTCGGATCCCTACACTCCCTCTGTAGAGATGCGAAAATCTCCACGATTAATGATTTCTAGTGGGTGGTGCGGTCTCACCAACTGACTCATCACCTCACCTAACAGTTATTGGTGATGGGTTAGCCAATGAGTGAACAACTCTTGTTCAATGATTCTCTAATCATGGTGCACCCAAACTTGGTCTCTAATTCATGAATCTCACCGTATCCGGAATATTGATCCACTCCTTAGTTAAGTCAGACCCACCATTTGCATAGACTGGGTTCCTAATTGAGTCTCTCACCGTATCCGAAATATTGAGCCCAACTCATCCTCCAGCCCATAGCATCCAATGCCTAATAGACATGGTTGCATCTTCCCGGTGCAACTGAGCCACTGTATCCAGCCGAGAACAATCAACCCCGGGAAGGGCCCGCACATCTACAATGGTGGAAGACCTCAGACTTAATCTTTTCTTAGGGAGAATTGATTCAGGTCTCATTAAACTAGACTTGGCTTAGTCATAACAATTATGACTAACCTAGTGGCATGGGTTAGCTCGGATTATTGACCACCTCAGATCAGAACTGTGTCAACAGATATGGCCAGGTAAGTGAGACCGGTGGAAGGAATATGCCATTAACTCGTACAAGAACGCATTCAGGTCGAGTAGCTTCCAATTAAAAACCAGTCGGTCGTCTGTGCCAAACTTACCTTAGACACCAAATTGTTGAGTCAGAACCAATTGGGTTAGCCTACAATCCAGACTCTAACCTCTGAGCCTAATTAGGTCTTGCTTGATCGTGACTCGATCTTGACCCAGACTTAATCCTATTAGGCTGGTCAATTTAAGCATTGTTGATCCCATCTAACCAACTCTTGATTCGGTTTGATCAACCGCTTAGACCTAATTGAGCTACCCAAGCCCGAACCCAGTATTATGAATATGTCTTAGATCTGAAATTCTCAATTTTAGACCTAATTAATATTCCATAAACTTAATTCTTAATTAAGTAGGGTTCATAAACAAAATATGCACAATAAATCCTAGGGTTTCAGGATCTAGGGTTTTGCAGAAAGTAAGTTTTGGGTTTCTGATTAAGGACGAACACGCAGCACCCCTACACATCATAAGAACACCCCATCGAATGGGAAGAGAGGGCCTTTAAACCCTTCTTCGTTCTTATGACCGGACGGCCAAGAGGAACGCCTTAATCAGGAACATTCAATACTACAAAACAATATCAGATCTATATCATATATCTCATATATAAAGTAGATCTAATCATGGCATATTTTGCATACATCTCATGTATCAAATCATGCATATTTTCAGATCTAAATTATCTCATAATAATCTAAAAAATTAGATTTAAATTGATCTAATCAAAATAAATTCTAATCTAGACAATTATGTAGAACTATTCTACAACTAGTCTAGACATGCATCAATCATATCTCATATGATATTCAAAAATTAAATAATTTTTATTTGCTATTTTTTAGATGTTATTATAACACTTATAATATCAAAAAATAGTAAATAAAAAGATCTAAAATATGATTTAATCAGATTAAATCAAAAACATGCAAGACTATTCTATAGAACTATTCTATTCTAGAACTAGTCATGCATATCTTCTAATCTTAGATCCAAATTATTTAATTTTAATTTTTTCTGATTTCAGATCTGATCACATCTCATGTGACATCTAAAATCAATTATTTTCTAATTAAAATAAATTTAAAATCAGATCTAAATAATTTAGAACCATGGCTCTGATACCAGTTGAAGGGAAATCCTGATTTTCCGGTCCAGGTTCGTTCAGATCTGATCAGATCAAGAGATATATTTCAAAAATTTTTCTCTTGATCCCAATCAGATCTTGATATGTTTCAGATCTGATTCTTATTATTTTAATAAATAAAATTAAAAAGATAAATTAAATCAAATTTAATTTACCTGATCTGGGTAATCCTATTACCCTGTTGATGATCCTGTTTGCAGCGGAAGGTTCTGGATCTTAGCCACGCAAGCGCCTGGCCTCTACCGGTATCCACTCGGGTTGGATCTGGAGATCCTCTTCTTCTCTATCACACCTCCAAAAATCAGATCTGGATCTGATCTGGAGGATCTTCAAAACTCTTTTGAAGATGAGCAGTCGTCCTTTGCAGCAGCGCAGCCTTCTTAGCTTTTGATCGCCTTTCTTTGATCTGAATCGCACCAACCAAGGTCCAAAACTCCTTTTGGACGTGGAGAGCAAGGGGAGAAGAGACTATGGCATGGAGAAGGAGGGGAGAGGCAGCCTTGGGGCGTGGAGAAACTATGATCTCATCATATCTCTCTATCTCATACAATCTGAGTTGGGCGCAGGGTCTTATTTATAGACTAGCTGTGATCCAACTCCTCTTCTTCCCAACCAATCACAACCCTTTGTGAAATCAGATCTAAATCTGATTGGTGGGAATAGAGTCCCCTGGATTCCTCCTTAGAGGGCGCCTAAGACCAGTCAAAGTTGGTTCTTAGAAGAACTCTAATTGGAATCCAAAAAGGAGATGGAGTCCTTGTCCAACAAGGACTCCTAGGCGCCTCCAACTTGGGCACACGCCTAGGGTGGCGTGCGCCCTTCTCCTTGCCAGGTTCTGGCAGGGGGACAGGCCCCCACCAGCTCTCCAATAGGTGCATGACATGTGGTCAAAAGTCAAAGTGTCAATGGTCAACGTTTGACCAGTCAAAGGTAGACTTTTGACCAAAGTCAAAGAACAAGAAATGGCAGGTGACCAAAAATGGCAGGTAATGTCTTACAAATAAGACAACCTTTTCTGACTTGGACAACCTCCAGTCAGACCATATGAAGGCCTCTGATTGAGCACAAACTCCTTTGGCTCAGACAGGACAACTTATTTATGATAGCAAAAGAAGAACGTTAGGTTCAATCGAGTGCTAGCACGATTTTCCTTGAACCTAATTGAATCTCATTCAGATCAATTGAACTAGATCAGTTCAATTGATGATCACCAGATTCAAACCCTTGTTTGTGTGACCCAGTTAGGTTCAGTTCTGTATGGTAATGGGATATGTCATGATCTCTATCATCGACATCATCGAAACTCCTTTCGATGGATCAGAACTCTTCTGATTCGAACAGCTAGAATGATCGATCATCTAAATCATTCTAATTGCTCCCAAAATCCACCAGTGACACCTAGCAGTATATGGTGGCAACCCATCAGAGCTGAATGCGAACCTCTTGGTGCAGCTACCTGTGTGATTAAGTTCTTCTATCTTGAGCCCCGATCAGATTAGGGTTAAGGTGAACTCGTCAAACCCTAGTCTCTGTCATATGATGTAATCATTCGATTCGAGTCCAATGTGAAAATCTAAATAGAAACTCTTTCTATTATTTCACTCTACCATGGCCATGGATTTCTGGACTTGATTCTCATGATCATCATAGGGCTGCTCCTCTACCACCGAGGTAGATAGATTCCATCTTGATGCAATCCAGTTCCTACAATGAACATGCTATAGCCAACATACACCTCAGGGTTCCATATGGCTAGGAGACCGAGTAATGGTGTAGTCAAACTATAACACCCTCAAGGTGAACTGCCGATGCATCTCAGGTCAAAGAACCAGACACACTACTGCAGCATCGAGTCAGTCATTGACGAGAAGGTAGACTCCCTAATGACTACTCGAGGTGGTCACGCTCAGTGCCCTCGTTCTCTAACGAGTACCTGTACTCTCGCTCTAGTGTCTCCACACCGTAGACTCAAGACTCATCTACTAAAGAGAAGCGATTGTACACCAACCTTCTGGATCAATCACCATCCTTGTGATGATCCTATGGTTAGGAGCAATTTATGAGTTAATAATGATTATTCATGTCTTAAATTTTCAACTCTTGAAAATATGAATTATCATTACCATTAACTCAAAGGATGTATCACAGACACTAAATACACATATGTGATAGAAAATAACCCATTTATTGATTTTAGTCAAAATTATAATTTTGCCCCTAGAAGTGTATTACAAGTGTCAGCCAATTTTGGCTTCTAGGGCACATATATCTAACAGGTAAAAGTATTGATTTAAAATTTTATAAAAGCATGATTGGTTGTTTATTATATCTTACTACTAATAGATCGGATATCATATTTAGTATCTACATGTGTGTTAGATTTCAATTCAATCCTAAAGAATCATATTTAAATGCTGTCAAAAGAATCTTAAAATACCTAAAAAAACTCAAACTTTAGAATGATGGTTTTCCAAAAACTTATCAATCGACTTAATAGGATATTCAGATATAGACTTTGCCGAATATAAGTTAGATAGAAAAGGCATTAGTGAAACTTGTCAATTCTTAGGAGTAAACTTAATCTCATAGTTTAGCAAAAAGTAAAATTCGGTGGCATTGTCGATGGTCGAGGTCAAATATATTGTAGCCAAAAGTTGTTGTACATAAATCTTATAGATTAAGCAATAACTTGAAGATTTTGGCATCAAACTTAATAAAACTCTCATAAGATATGATAATACTAGTGCCATAAATTTAACTAAAAATTTCATACAATATTCTAAATCCAAATATATTAAAATTAGACATTATTTCATAAGAGAACATGTTCAAAATAATAATGTAATGCTTGATTATGCTAGTACTAAAAATTAATTGGTTGATATATTTACTAAGATTTTAATTGAGGATAGGTTCTATGAAATTAGGAGAGAATTAGGAATTATTGATTCTTTTGCTTAGATATCTTCTTGATTCCAAATTCTTGTTGTCTTAATTTTCTTGGATCAAACTTATAAGCTTAATTTTATTATTTTAAAAATTCAAATTACTTATCCTTGTTAGCCATTATTGAATTCCAAACTTTTCCCCTTTTTCTCTTGAATTTTTTCTTGACTTTGACAATAGTTTTGAATTTCTAATCAAATGGTATGACCCCAGGGTCGACCCATGCTAAATAAGCCGACCCAAGGATAATTTTTGTCTTTTGGCTTGATTTATTAGGTCGACATGTTCACCTTTTGCCCATAAAATCCATTCCTTCTCTTCTCTGATCAAAAAGGGCCAACCTCCTCCCCTGTTCCCTTTGTTTCCTCCATGCCGCACATCCATTCCCACCATCAAGCTCTCTCATGTTGAAATCCATCAATTTTGTCCTCAAATCCCACCTATTTCCATCCTTAAGAGACCTAATCTAGCTTTGTTCAGTCGGATTTAGGGCTAAATCTTTGTTTTTGAGAAACCCTACCACTCTAAACCCTTTCCCCCATCAATCGGCCTTCCTTCCTCTGAACCCCTTCTTCATCTTCAAATTCTTTTCTTCCTTTCTTCTCCACATTCTTCTTAGCTAGGTCTTGCTATCCCTATTACTCTCACATGGCTCTGAGAATGAAGCATCCCCATAGAAGAAAATTGACCCACGGCATTGAAGAAGAAGAAAGAAGAAAAATGTCTGCTCTAGCTCTTACTTCAGCTCAAGCTCCAATGCCTACTCCATCTCCTTTACCAATTAGTCCTAGCAAGGTACCTCTCTCTGCCAGAAAGATTGAATCAAGAAAAAATATTGATTTTTAGTTTTTTGAATGAGAAAGATTTTCTATTGGAACCAAGATTTAGAAACAAGGATGGGCTTTTTACTATTTATTGAAAGAAGCAACCTACATTGATCTAGTTAGAGAGTTTTACCTATACCTAGGTTATCAAAATGGTGTAGTTAGATCTCTTATTAAAGGTGTAGACGTTATTTTGGATCTGGTTCATTTAGGTGAAATTCTATATCTTCCTTATGAAGGATATTCTGAGGTTGAACTTCCAAATAAAGAAGATGGATTTAGAGCCATACTGGAAAGTGGAAATGTAGGATATCTTAACAAGTTGAATGCAAAGCTTTTATCTGTTGAGATGACACTCTTACATCATATGGTTACTAAGTTATTTTTTCCTAGAGGAGGTAGGCATGATTTTCTTTTGGGGAGAGATATTTATGTGATGTACTATATTGTCAGTGAGATCCCCCTGAACCTTTCTGTTCTTATGATTGAGGCTATGCATAAAACACTAAATAAGTTTAAAGCTCATTTACCATATGGTATGGCTCTTACACTAGTCTTTAGGAGATTTGGAGTTAGTTTTGAGAGGGAGGCTACTAGTCATCTATCCCACACGATATGATTAACTGCCATACTCTATACCAAATAGGATTCACTAAAAGTGATAGCAGTTAGACAAAAGGGATAGAGGAGGATGAGGAGGATAGAGCTAAGGGGGAAGGACCATCTTTACCATCTCATGAGCACAGAGTTTCACTAGATATCTAGTTCGTATCAGATCATGAGGTAGGTCCTTCAAAGTCTATCAGGAGAGACTTTTCTAAGTCTCAGTCTACGAGCAGATTGGATCACTCAATTATCAAATTGGTAGATGATCAGCTTTAAATACTCTCAGCAGGTTGCCAGCATATTACCAGCTAGTAGGGGCATCTCGAGTATTTTTTAGGGGGAGAGCTTCTAGGTGACCCCCTTATCTGATCAATCTATGGTTTTCCATATTTTTATAGTGATTTAGATATTTTCTACCATGATTGTACACTTTAAGGAGCTTAAGGGTGCTGTTCTGAGATTGATTGGCAGAGTTCTAGATCTATAGAGATGGGTATTGGCTCTAGCACATCCCTAGGTGAGAGAGGATATTTTCCAGATTTCTGATCTATCTATTAAGGCAGGAAGACTTCGTGGTGCACTGGAGGCAGGGATTGAGGCTTTGAGAGGAGAGATCCAAGGATCCAGTAAGGTAGTTGCTATTGGAATTTCTACTCTTATGCAATCCATGTCGAGAACTATGGGTCACCTAGATTCCATTAGAGTTATCCTTATGTCCCAGACTTCTTCCTAGGCTGTCGGGCCTTCTCGCCCCTCTGCTTGTGTCGGTTCCTCCAGTAGGAGAGGAGGCAGGTGTGGTCGAGGTCATGCCTGTGGTCTTGCTCCTGACACTCCACACCACATTTCCAATTCTGATTCTGATCACTGACTCTGGATCTGGCCAATTCTACCTTTAGATTTTGTTAGTTTTATAGTTAACTATTGGTACTTTTGGTTGTCTATGACTAATATATTTTGGTGGTTTATAGCTTATGTATTTTGGTACTTTATGGGTTATGTATTTTGGTTAAATATGGTTATGACTTTTAAGTTATATTTTGGATATATAAGTTTTTTATGGGGTATTATAAAAACTCTATGACTTTGGCTTATAATTGTATGAAAGCTCTATGACTTATGGATCATGTCTCTTGTGATATCTTCTATTTTGTATGGCTTATAATTATGGCTTGTAACTATGGTATCCAAATGCTTGTAAATGCGGCTTGTTCATATGTCTTCAAATTGATTGTATCATGATTAATGATTTTCACATATTAGCAGTAGATTATTCCTATTAATAAGGGAAATAAGTTAAGGGGGAGTCTTTTCCTTTTAAGAAAATAATTGATGATGTCAAAAAGGGGTAGTATTTAGTATGTTGGCATAAGCAAAAATTTAGTATAAAGGCAAAATCAAAATTGTTCGATATAATGGTATAAGCAAAAAATGGCTCAATTTATTTTATATGCCTTGGCAAATTTTTTATATATGATTAATGAATTGCAATTTTTTTTTTTTAAACTTTTCTTCTAAAAGGGCTAAGAGAGCTGATTAAAAATTTGCTTCAATTGAATATACTTGTATACTACCTTGGTTTAAAATTCAAAATCCTAAATGGCACTATTTTTACTCTAATGATTTATATATATCTTATTTTGCTTATACTCAAATATTTTGTCATCATCAAAAAGGGGAAGATTGTTGCTCCAAAAATTAATTTTGATGACTACAAAATATTTGAGGAGAGTACTAATTATTTTTGTGTTTGGAAGAAGATCAATTATATATTTCAGGTTATACAAGAATTTTTAGGATTGATAAAAATGCTTAAAGAAGGGCAAAGTTGTAATTTCATCAAGTTGGAGATCAAGACAATATTTTTCAAAAGTCTTAAAAGCATTAAAGAAGAATTCAAAATCTTTGGAGGCATTTTGAAAAGTTTTGAAAGTCAAAAAATTGAAGAAAATTAGTTTGAGCAAAAAGAGTCGACCCCTATGTCAACCCCTTTTGAAATGAGCTGACTGGCATGCCATTTTCTATCCAGCATGCCAAGAGAGGACGACCCATGGGTCGACCTTTATTATTCTGCAGGCCAAAAATAGAAATGATCTTTTTTTATTTCTACCATAGGAGATGACCCATGGGCCGATCTCTATGCTGGGGGACGATCTATGGGTCAACCCCTATGATAGAAAAAGTCTGTAATGGCTAGTTTATCAGTCTATTTTTGAAGTATTAAATGCCTATTAATTGCTCTCCAATGACTACTATTCACTCTCTAACATTTATTAAAGATATAAAAGCATTTAAATGGAGGAAAAAAATCAAAAAAAAATCAAGAGAATATTCAGCCTTAGAGAAATCTCACTCTTAAGCCAAAGAAGCATTGATTTTAAGCTCAATCACCTCCTCAACACTCATTGTTTCCCAACTATGCAACCCAAGAGGGGGGGTGAATTGAGTTTTTAAAATTTTAATGCTAATTTAAAGTTGTCAAGATTGAATGATGATATACAAGTAGTATGTGTGAAGCAATTTAGGTTAGATAAATATGTAAAAGATTAGAAAATAAGAATTTAATAAATTAAGAAAAGAAAGACAGCAAGCCTACTATAAACAATAAAGATTTATTCGGTACTTTTCTTGTACCTACATCTACTCCCCAAGCTCCTACTTGGAAATTCAAAACCATTAAACATATTCAACCAGAATACAACATCGGTACCTCCGACCCTAGCTATCCCAAGCTAGCACACTTGTTTCTTGGGTACAAGCCAACCCTACACACTCTGATTTAAGGTTTAGATAAACCCTTCCATGTTTTGGAATTCTACCAAAACTTGAATCAAAATAATAAAGCAGAGTATAAGAGTTAATGACAATCAAATATAAATTTAGCTCTCTTAATGAGCAAATAAAACCTTAAGAATGCTTTTTACGATAATGGAAAAAGTTATTCTAATTTTCCTCAAGGTTGTTGAAGACTTGAATGAGCTCTTAAAAGGTTGGTGAACTTAAAAATGAAAGTTTCTTTTCTTGATGAATGCTTTTTGCTTAGGGCTGATAATCAATCCTTCAATCTCTTATGTTTTTTTCTCTTTTTAAAACCTTTTAAATCTTTAATAGATGGAGGAGACAATCCTAGGCAAGATTTGTAGCCATTGGAGATCTTAAGAAAAGCATTAAAAGCTGCCAAAATGGGATAAAACTAGCCATTGTAGAAGATTTTCATCACAGAGGTCGACTCATGGGTCGATCTCTAGCACAGGGGTCGACCTCGAGGTCAACCTTTGAGATAGATCCAAAAAATTGATTGTTCTATATTTTTGGCCTTCGGAACAGCAGAGGTTAACCCTGGGGTTGACCCTTGGCACAGAAACAGCATGCCAAATAGCCCGTTTTAGTAGGGGTAGACCTAGGGGTCGATCTTTTTGCTTCAAACTTGATTTTCTTTCAAAATATGCATTAAAAAATTATGAAACTACCTCTAAAAGATCAAAAATTTTCTATTCTTACTCTTGAGGCTCTCAAATCAAAACTTGATAAAATTATGATTTTGCCCCTGAAATACAAAAAGTCTTTTTTCAAGCCAAATTTATTAGTAATTTTCTCAAATGCTTTGTAATCATCAAAATTAATTTTTGGAGCAATAATCTTCTTCTTTTTGATGATGATAAAATATTTGAGCATAAGCAAAAAATAAAGCATGTAGAAGCCTACGTCACTTACTAGAATATCATATTTAGTTATTTAACAAATATTGTATAGAGAATAATTTGAAGATTACTTATGGTTAGGCTTTTAAATTATTTGCAAAAGTATTTGACTTACTTATTTTTTTTATTAATTTTACTTTAATTTTGCTTATAACTCAATTTTATTTACTCTACTTCTTCTTTTTGATATTATCAAGTAAGATCTCAAGAGATTTTAAAATTCAAAAAGAAAAAGCCTCTTCCTTAATTTATTTTATATGTTTTTTCTGTTAGAACAAAAGTTTATAACAAAATTTTCAATTTGCTTACATACAATATAGTGTTTTCAGTATATCATAATGAAATTTTAGCTAATTCACAAAGATTATATTTTACATCATTCAAATAACATCATCATATTTATATATACATATTTACATCCAAATGATTATCATTCTACACAATAAATCATAACATCAAATTATCAAAATATATAAGTGCTAAAGATATCAAAAAGCATTCATGAGAGTTAGGCCATCAAAACATACAAAATTCATGGATACAACTATCTATGACCTAAGTAGCCAATAGTACCAATGCCATAAGTTAGATCCAAAAAAAATATATAACCAACCATGACTTGATCAACAACTTATAGAAACAACTAAGAGATATTAGATCATAACCTAATACAAAGATGACTAAACTAGATCTAGTAGAGATCACCGCTGGAAGCATCTGAATCAGATGAGAAATCAAAGATGTGATGGAGTGTGTCAAATGATAGATGTATCAAATTCAAAAAATTGAATTAAAAATTTAAAAATTTGAATCAAATCAAATTAATCAGCTTTTCTTTAAAAGCTTATCATTTAAATTTTTTTTCTTTAAAAAAAATTAGCTTAAACTCAAATATCAAAGGCTCTCCCTCTTTTCGAATGAATATGATTCTTTGAATAGATTTTCAAGTATGTACTTTTAAGTTTTAAGAGGATTAAAGCTTTTCAAAGATTTGAATAGTGAAATCAAGCACAATATTTAATTTATTATTTATTTTTTTTAATAAATTTTAGTCAATTAAGCTTGAAAAATATATATATCAAAAATATATCAAGCAAAACAAAGATGGTATCAAAGTAAAAATAATTTTATAAAGATTTATAAAGACACATTAAAAATTCTATATTATATTCATATTTTTAAATAAATTTCAAAATTAGAAGTATGTATCAAAATTAATTTATTTAGAGTGAGAATATATTTTAAATTAGTTTTAACTCTAATTAGTTATCAAAAATAATTTGACAATCAAATTAATTAAATTTAAATTGAAAAATCACATGAAGGCTTAAGTTAAAAGGATCATAAAATAATTAAAGTTCATTATCCTTAACTCAAATTAATTAGAATATTCAGTTAAGGTTAACTAGATAATATTTAACAAACAAACATCTTTTTCCTTATTTTTTAAGAGTAAATACCAAAAAATTCATCACATAATATTTTCTTCCCTTCTTTTTCATAATTATTATTAGATAAATTTACTTTTTAGCTTTTCTTCCTCATTTTAAAAGAATACAATAAATTTAGAATGAATATCTTTTTTTTAAATTCTATTTATGAACAATATAGATTAAAAATACATCTCTCCCTTTTTGAATAAAATAAATATATTAAACAAAATTATTTTGAACTTCAAAGATTCAAGAGATTTGGAACATTTCAAAGATTAAAGATTTTAAATAGATCATTTAAAGTAAATTATAAAATATATTCAATTTTTCAAGGATCATCTCTTCTTTTCTTTCATTATTATATATATATTAAAATCAATAAAATATAAGATAAATGTTAAGCTATCTGATATCAATTGATTAAAAACTAAAGTTCTCTTTGAATATTTGATTTTAATAGCTTCTTTGAAATATTTTGCTTAACATCAATATCCATGAGACAAGTAAAGTACAATTGTTTATCCATGACTTTTCTTATTAAGTTCAAAAATAATTTTTCTTTTTATAGTCAAGAAAAAGACAAGAAGGATGGATAATTTTTAATTTAAAGCAATGAAATTAAGTCTCAAGGATTGATCCAAAAATATTAGTAAAGAATAAGTTGGTATCAAAAGAAGGATATTTAAGCAAAAGGATCTAGAATTCCCAATTCTCTCCTAATTTCATAAAATTTATCTTCACTCAAGGCCTTGGTAAAAATATCAGTCGATTATTTTTCAGTACAAGCATAATAAAAAATTATGTCATTATTTTGAACATGCTCTCTTATGAAATGATATCTTATTTCAATATGTTTTGACCAAGAGTGTTGGATTGGATTCTTAGTTAGATTTATGATACTAGTATTATCACATCTTATGGAAGTTTTGTTTAGTTTAATGCCAAAGTTCTCAAGTTATTGCTTAATCCATAAGATTTGTGCACAACAACTTTCGGCTGTAATATATTCAGCCTCAGCCATAGATAATGCTACCAAATTTTGCTTCTTACTAAACCAAGAAATTAAGTTAACTCCTAAAAATTGATAAATTTTATTAGTATTTTTTTTGTCTAATCTACATCCAGCAAAGTCTGCATCTAAATATCCAATTAAATCGATTGATAAATTCTTAGAGTACCATAAACCTATGGATTAAATTTCTTTTAGGTATTTAAATATTCTTTTTATAGTATTTAAATGTGATTCTTTTGAATTAGATTGAAATCATGTACATAAACAAACACTAAACATAATATCTGGTCTACTAGCAGTTAAATACAATAACAAACCTATCATACCTTTATAAATTTTTGTATCAACACTTTTACCTCCTTCATCCTTGTCAAGCTTACATGATGGACTTATGGGGGTACTAATGGCTTTGGAGCTCTCCATCTCAAATCTTTTAAGTAGCTCTCTTGTGTACTTACTTTGGGTGATGGAGATCATGTTCTTTATTTAATTTGAAGTTCGAGGAAGAATGTTAGTTCATCTATCATGCTCATCTCGAACTTTTCCTGCATGAGCTTAGCAAAATTTTAACATAAAGTTTCATTAGTAGACCCAAATATAATATCATCAACATATATTTTGTATTACTAAGATGTCATCATGATCCCTTTTAATGAAAAGGATTGTATCTATATTTCCTCTTGAAAATCTATTATTAAGCAAGAATTTACTTAATCTTTCATACCAAGCCCTAGGTGTTTGTTTTAAACTATATAATATTTTATTTAATTTGAAAACATGATTTAGAAAAGCATGATTTTCAAAATCAGGAGGTTGTTCTACATAAACTTCTTTAATAATATATTTATTTAGAAAAATACTTTTAACATCCATTTGAAATAACTTGAAATTTATAAAGCATGTATAAGTGAGTAAAAGTCTAATTGCTTCTAGTCTAGCAACAGGTGCAAAGGTCTCATCAAAATCAATTTTCTCCTCTTGATTATAATCTTTTGCAACTAATCTTGCTTTATTCCTAATTACTTTTTTCATTTTCATCCAATTTATTTTTATATATCCATTTTGTGCCAATTATTGGATGATTTTTAGGTCTTGATACTAAGGTCCATACATTATTTCTTTTGAATTGATTATGCATTATATTTATCCAATTATAATCTTTTTTGACTTCATCTATGATTTTAGGTTTAAAATAAGAAATAAAAGCAAAATTATTGTATGCATCTCTAAGTGAAGAGCGAGTTCTTACCCCATATGTAGGATCATCAATAATTAGTTTTTTGGGATGATTGTGAACATACCTCCATTCTTTTGGAAGATCATTTGTACTTTAAGGATGTTCTTGTTGTTCTTCACTTTCATTTTCTTGCTTGTCTTCATGATCCTCTTCATTTTGAATTTTTGAATCCTTTAGGGTGATCTCCTTCATCCCTTCTATAAAGGGATCTGCATCATTAATACACTCACTCTTCTTTGATGAAAAATCATTAGTCTCATCAAAGACAGTATTGACTCCTCTACGACTAAAGTTCTTTTGTTAAAACTCTAAAAGCTTTACTACAGGAGGAATAACCAAGAAAAATAGCTTCATCGAATTTTGCATCAAATTTACCTAGTTTTTCTTTACCATTATTCAAAATAAAATATCGACAACCAAAAATATGAAAATATGCAATAAAATTGGTGTGATTAGGGCACAATTTAAGATGTAACATGCCATATTAAATACTTCCATCCAAAAGTATCTTGGAAGGTTGCTTTCACATAGCATGGTATGGGCCATTTCTTCTAATGTCTTATTTTTTTTTCTACCATCCCATTTTATTGGGATATCCTAGGTGCTGAAAAATTATGGCTTATTTCTTTTTCATCATAAAATTTTTCAAAGTTTTGATTTTCAAATTTGATTTCATGATCACTTTGAATGCTTTGAATTGAAAATCCTTTTTTATTTATAACTTTTTGATAAAACTTTAAGAAAATATGAAAAATTTTATTTTTATGTGCCAAAAAAAATTCATGTAAAATATGAGTAGTCATCGATAATTACAAAATCATAACGTCTTCCACCTAAGCTTGTTGTTCTTGTAGGATCAAATAAATTCATGTGCAATAGTTCCAATGGCTTAGAAGTTGAAACAATATTCTTAGATTTGAATGAAACTCTAGTTGCATCACAAATTTTACCTTTTTTAAAGTTTAATTTTGGTAAACCGATCACTAATTCCTTTTTTGATAAGCTTTGAAAGTGAATGCATACTAATGTGTGCAAACCTATGGTGCCAAAGCCAACTAGTCTCATTAATTTTGACATTCATAGCTACTAGATATTACATGTTTATCATAGAAAGATCATTCAAATCTACTATATAAATATTATCATGTCTATGTCCAACAAACTTAATGCTATCATCATTAGGACTTGTTACAATACAAAGATTCAAAAATAACTTTATAACCCTTATCACAAAGTTGACTAATGCTTAAGAGATTGTGTTTCAAACCATCTACTAATAAAATATTTTCAACATACTTGGCGGAAGTGATACCAATGTTACCTATATCGATAATCTTTTCTGTGCCATTATCTCCAAAGGTGACTGTTGGTGTAGAATCTGATTGACGTTGGATCGAACTAGAGCTGAGGAAAAAGAGGTTGCCGTCGGTGACCTACAAAATAAAGTTCTATCTGGAGTCGGTGGTGGTGGCTCTAGTAGCACCCTCTAATGATTAAGTTAGTTCTTCTGATCAACAAAAATGAAGTACTCAGAAAAGGATTCAACAGAGTTTTAGAAAGGAGAAGAGAGCTTAGAGAAAATATATCTAAAGGATCCCTTTTTATAGATAGAGCCTATAGCGGACTGATAGTGACAGTCATAACCATCCGATAGTAGACCGCTCAGGATCGCATGGGATTTGTTATGAAGAGAGATATCATCAGATTGATAGTGACAGCCATAACCGTCTGGTAGTGGGCTGCTCAGAGTCGCATGGGATTTGCTACAGAAAGAGATGTATCACCTATAGCAGACTGATAGTGACAGCTATAATCGTTCGATAGTGGACCGCTTGAGGTCGCATGGAATTTGCTATGGAGAGAGGGGTGTCACCTATTGTGATGTGCCCGTTCGTCGAGATTTAATAGCCAAAGTTTAGAGGAAGCAGGCATTGGTTGGTGAAGAACTTTGACATATATCATTTCAAAGGAGTTCAGACTCCTAAAGAAAATATGGCTACAGGGGATCATCTGGAAGGAATGCTAGCTGAAATCTGAAAGTAATTCGCTGGAGAAATCCGACTGAAGGAGAAGTCCAGAAGGAGTTTGGCTCCTAGAGGAATCTGACTAAAGAAGAAGTTCGAAAGGAGTTTGGCTCCTGGAGGTATCCAATTGAAGGAGAAATCCGAAAGGAGTTCGACTCCTGGAGGAATCCTACTGAAGAAGTCCGAAAGGAGTTCAACTTCTTGAGGTATTCGATTGAAGGAGAAGTCTGGAAGGAGTTCAGCTCCTGGAAGAATTTGACTAAAGGAGAAGTTCAGAAGGAGATCTAATCTCCAACCGAGGTTGAAGGAGATCTTATCTCTTGTTGACATTGAAGTTTTGGAAAGATCTCATCTCCAATCGAGGTTGAAGAAGATCTTATCTCCTATTGAGATTGACGTTGAAGCTCGGGGGAGATCTTATCTCCAGTTGAGATTGACATTGAAGCTCGGGGGAGATCTTATCTCCAGCCAAGGTTGAAGAAGATCTTATCTCCTATTGATGTTGACATTGAAGCTCGAGAGAGATCTTATCTCCTATCTCGAATTTTCGTGCTTGTTGCTTGTTACGAATGCCAAGCTCGTTGCGGACGTCGGGCTTGTTGTGAACGTCGAACTAGGATCTCTCTTGCAAACCAATATAAGGTTCTGCCTTTCGCATTTGATGTAGTCAGGTTGTCGTGGAAAAATACATGTAAGGATTCTCCATCGAGCTTCTTCCTTCTCCACATCTTTGGTCTATGAGGTTCCGACTTTTGCTCATGTTAGGACGAGGTTTTCCTCCTATTCCTAATGGACTGTAGGGGCATATAAGAGCCATTGTTAGGGCCTCTCCCCTTATCTCATCTAAAATGAACGAGGCCTTCAACTTTGCTCACGTTAAGATGAGGTTCTTCTCCTATTCTTAATGGACTGTAGGGACACATAAGGGCCGTTGTCAAGACCTCTCCCCTCATCTCGTCTAAAATGAATGAGGCCTTTGACTTTGCTCACGTTAGAATGAGGTTCTCCTCCTATTCCTAAGGGGTTGTAGGGGCACATAATGGCCTTGTCAAGGCCTCTCCCCTCATCTCGTCTAAAATGAATGAGACCTTCGACTTTGCTCACATTAAGATGAGGTTCTTCTTCTATTTCTAACGAGCTGTAGGGACACATAAGGGCCGTTGTCGGAGCCTCTTCCCTCATCTCATCTAAAATGAATGAGGTCTTTGACTTTGCTCTCGTTAGGATGAGGTTCTCCTCCTGTTCCTAATGGGCTGTAAGGGTACATAAGGACCATTGTCAGGACCTCTCCCCTCATCTCGTCTAAAATGAATGAGGCCTTCGACTTTGCTCACATTAGGATGAGGTTTTTCTCTTATTTCTAACATGCTATAGGAGCGCATAAAGGCCATTGTCAGGGCCTCTTCCCTCATCTCGTCTAAAATGAACAAGGCCTTCGACTTTGCTCATATTAGGATGAGGTTCTCCTCATCTTCCTAACATGACCACTATTGTTGCTTCATTCCTATCATCACATAGTTTTTGCACCAAGAAATAATAATATTAAAATGGAGGAGTTTTATTGAAGAAAAATTATTGGTAGTACATCCTCAGATTTTTTGAATTCCAAGGTCGTGAGAGCATTATTCCTCCGAGCTCCTTCAGGCGATAAGTTTTAGGCCGGACGACCTCCTCTATTTCATACGAGCCTTCCTAATTTCGTGCAAGCTTTCTCTAGCTCTGAGACTGAGAGATGGTGGCTCGTCGAAACACTAAGTCCTCCACTCTGAATATTTTACCTCTGACTCTAGAGTTATAGTATCGGGCCACCCTTCGCTTGTAGGCCGCCATCCGAATCTGAGCTTCCTCTCTTTTTTCTTCTAGCAGATCAAGGTTGACTCTGAGGTCCTATGAGTTACACTGCTCATTAAAGGCCACGACCCACGCTAATGGGAGCTTAAGCTCAATCGGGATGACTGCCTCCATTCTAAAAGTCAAGGTGAAGGGTGTTTCCCCAGTTAGTGGCCTTTGAGTAGTTTGGTACATCCAAAGAATGTGGTAGAGTTCGTCCACCTAGACCTCCCTTGCTATGTCGAGTCTTGTCTTGATGCCTTGCAACAGGATCCGATTGGTCA
The DNA here is from genome assembly GCA_006176705.1 of Cocos nucifera. Lineage (NCBI taxonomy): Eukaryota > Viridiplantae > Streptophyta > Magnoliopsida > Arecales > Arecaceae > Cocos > Cocos nucifera. Next base: position 20,273 of record QRFJ01000299.1, read on the forward strand.
CTTCAGCTTTTCCATTTTCCTACAGATAAGCTACCAACATGAAGTGATGGGAGATGTTTAGATCTTCGTAGAATTCAGCGAACCTCAACCCAGCGAACTATCGCCCATTATCTATTATGAGAGTTCAGGATAGACCGAACTGGCAGATGATTGACTTCCAAATGAAATCCTATACCTTGGCCTCGATAATTTTTGCCAGTGGTTCGGCTTCGACCCATTTAGTGAAGTAGTCGATCGCGACCAAGAGGAACTTTCGTTGTTCGAATATCGTTGGAAAAGGACCAAGTATATCTATTCTCCACTATGCAAATAGCTAAGGTGCACTTAATGGAGTAAGCTCGGAGGCCGGCTGTCTTTGTATGTTTGCATTTTTCTGATAGCAGTCATATTTCTTGACATAATCCATAGAATCATGGTACAAAGTTGGCCAATAGTATCCTTACCGAAGTAGTTTTTATGATGGGGACCTGGCTCCTACATGACTTCTATAAATTTCTTCGTGCACTTTTCATAATGCGAAGTCGGCCTTTGAAGGTCGGAGACATCTCAGCAGTGGTAGCGAATACGACCTCTTATACAACTTGCCCTCATACAAAATATATCGAAAGGCTTGATTCTTGAGTTTTCAAGCTTCTTTCGGATCACGAGGAAGAACTTTCTCTTTGAGATAGGCAACTAACGGGTCAATCCAGCTCAGCTTGAGCTCTGTCTGCATAACGAACTGTGATTCCTCTAAGCTTGGGTATTTTAGAGTTTCAAAAAATACTTCTCTAGATAGTTCGACTGGGGCTGAAGTGGCCAATTTAGAGAGAAAGTCGGCTCTTATATTTTTTGCCCTCGAAATCTATTGAATGCCAAAACTGCCGAAGGTCGGAGTTAAATCCTTTACTTTCTCAAGGTATTTCATCATACTTTCCTTCCATGCTTCATAGTTGCTACTAACTTGGCCGACCACTAATTGAAAATCACTATAGACTTGAAGTCAATTTATTTTTCTCTCTTGCTATTTTTAATCTGACGATCAGTGCTTCATATTTGGCCCCATTATTAGTTGCAGAAAATTTGAAGCATAGCGCATACTCGATGATGACTCCCTCGAGATTAACTAAAACTAACCCCGCATCCACTCCAGTGGAGTTGGATGAACCATCCATGTACAGGGCCCAAAAATCTTCGAGAAGGTCAGCACTCTCATCAGGGAGGCTTGGTTATGACAATAGGATGCCGATCTCATTTTGTTCAAGCTCGGTATCATCAGGAATGGTACATTCTACTATAAAATCTATCAATATCTAGGCTTTGATCAATGGCTGGGGTCGATAATTGATGTCAAACTTCGTGAGCTCGATTGCCCATTTTATGATTCCTTCAGAAGCATCCGTTCGATAAAGAACTGCTTTTATTGGTTGATCCATGAGGACCATTATGATGTGCCCCTGAAAGTAAGGTCGGAGTCTTCTGATAGCAATTAGAAGAGAGTAAGTCAATTTTTCTAGCTTAGAGTATCTGCATCCCTCAGGATCTGACTTATGTAGCAGATCGATCGCTACATCTTCGCTTCCTCCTTGACCAGGACTACTGCCAAGACCATCGAGGAGACTGCTAGGTACAGAAATAATTTTTCTTTAAGTTTGGACTTTGCGAGTAGTAGGGATGAGTCGAGGTAGTTTTTAAGCTCCTCAAACATCCGTTGGTACTCCATCGTCCAGCAGAAGTTCTTTGGTTGCTTGAAAACTTAAAAGAAGGGCATGCATCGCTCGACCGATCTCAAGATGAAGCAATTTAGGGACACCACTTTTCTAATTGGGTACTGAACTTCTTTGATTATTTTTGGAGCAATCATCTCTTGAATAGCTTAGATTTTCTCTAGATTTGCTTCAATCCCACGCCTTGACACCATAAATCCTAGAAACTTTTTTAAGATCACACTAAAGGTGCACTTGATTGGGTTTAACTTCATCTTATGCTTCTTGATTGCACTGAAGGTCTTTTTGAGGTCGGTGAGGTGGTTTATAGAAGCTTGACTTTTGACAAGCATGTCATCCACATACACCTTCATGTTGCGATCGATCTACTCCTTAAAGATCTTGTTGACCAGGCACTGGTATGTTGCTCTTGCATTCTTGAGTCCAAAGGGCATAACCCTATAATAGTAAAGACCATGGTCAGTAACAAAAGTAGTTTTCTCCTCATCCTCCGATGCCATCCATATCTGGTTATAGCCGAAGAAGGCATCCATGAAGGTGAGGAGCTCATGGCCCAAGGTTGCATCTACCAGTTGATCAATCCGAGATAGAGGATAATTGTCTTGTGAGCAGATCTTGTTCAACTTTTTGAAGTCTATACACATCCTCCACTTGTTGTTTGTCTTTTTGATGAGGACCACGTTTGAGACCTAGGTTGGATAGTTAACTTTTCGGATGAATCCAGCTTTGAGGAGCTTGCCTACTTCTACGATTGCTTCCTACCTCTCCGAGGTGTGGTTGCGCATCTTCTCTTTTACCGATCGATACTTAGGATCAATGGTCAGTCGATGTTCCATGATCTCAGCATCAATTTCTAGCATATCCACTAGGGCCTAGGCAAAGATATCCGTGTTCCTTCGTAAAAAGATGATGAGCTACTTCCGAACTTCATCTTCTAGATTGAAGTCAATTTGTATCGTATGCTCCGTGTTTCAGTCATTCAGAGAAACGGTCACAAGATCTTCTATGGGCTTGCCCCATTCTTTGGTAAGGTCATCGCGGACATCTAGCCCATCAACAGGATAAGGGTCGGACTTTCTTCCTTTTACAGGGCAATTGAGTAGCAGTGTCTTGCCAGAGCTTGATCTTTCCTGACCTCTCCAATCCCGTAACTTATTGAAAACTTCATCTTCAAATAATAAGTTGACACCACCGTCCGAAATATATTTAGACTAGGTCAGTCGAGAATTGCATTATAAGCGAAGGAAGCCTTTACTATCCGAAAATCCATATGCACTTTGGATTATTTTAGATATTACCCTATGGCCACAGCTAGAGTCATTACACCTTCAACTAGTACCGCAACACCAATGAAGCCTACTAGTAGAGAGTTTATTGTTCCTAGGTGACTATTGGATATCGATATTTTGAAGAAAGCATCATAAAATAAGATGTCAGCCAAACTTTCATTATCAACTAGGACATGACGTACATCATAGTCTGCTATATTTAAAGAGATTACAATCGTATCATTATGTGAAAACTGTACTCTCCGTGCATCTATCTTAATGAAGGTTATGGGTTCTTCAGTCCTTCATTTCTTCACTGACCCCTCAGATCCCCTGGCCTCTTTTTGCCGAAGTACCCCAAAGATAGTGTGATGATGCCGAGAGGTGGCCGATCTCCTTGTTGTTCCTTCCTTCTTGGTGGTTCTGGCTGTGGTAGTGCCCTCGATCGATCTTTTCTTGCATCAGGTCGGTGTCTGAGGAATCGACCTAGCCGACCTCTCCTGATGAGCTTCTCGATCTCGTCTTGAAGCTGAATGCATTCTTCAGTATTATGACCATGGTCATGATGGTAGAGGCAGTATTTGCTAGGATTATGCTTACCAAGATGAGTGCACATCCTTCCAAATCTCGGTAGCTTGATCTCCATCAATACTTACATTTTTGGAGCATTGAGGGGGATATAGTTGTGAAACCTTCTAGGGGGAGAACTTCTTCGTGTTCTTCTGTCGGAGCTCCTTTGATGATGAGCTTGAGGAGGAGTTCGGGCTCGCTTGTGCTTCGGGGGAGTCCGTGAGCGCGATCGAGCTTCATTCAATCCTTCATCAGCTGCGAATTTATTAGACTCACCCACCTACTACTCTTCTGTGGCTTCCTCATCCTTCAACTTGAAGGTCTCTTCTACTCGAGCATATCCTTCAGCTTGAGCTAGCAGATCAACAAAGTTCCTGAGGTACTTCTTCTTCAGGGAGAATAATAAATCATTCTTCTGAAGACCACCCTTGAGTGCGGCTATTGCAACAAACTGGTCTAGGTTCTAGATCTCTAATGTAGTAGCATTAAACTAGGTTACATAGGCCTAGATAGATTCCCCCTTCTTCTATCTGATATTCATCAAAAAATCCAAATCTCAATATGGACATCGGCTGCTGACGAAGTGAGCCGTAAACTGATAGCTCATTTGATCAAGAAAAAAGATGGTACGTAGCTTAAATGCTGAGTACCAATTCTTGGCGGCTTCCTTGAGGATAGATGAGAACGCTTGGTACAAAATGGCATCTGGCATGCTATGGAGCAGCATCATTATCCAAAAGGCTTTTAGGTGGTCGATCAGATCGATGGTCCTATCGTAACTCTCAAATGGTAGAAGCTTCAAGTTTGGCGAGATTGGTTCCTGCATAATCTTCTAAGAAAAAGGAGGGTCAGTGCAAATATCATTATTGTGTGAAAAGGAAGTATGGTGGAGTTATTCGATTCGTCGGCTCATTTTCAGGAGCCTTTGATCTAGGAGATCTTTACAATCATTGATCTCTAAGGTTTTCTGATGGAATGGATGCAAAGCTCCTCCCTGGGTCGAGTCATGGTCTGAGTAAGGGTTCTCCACCCTCTGCTTCTTCTTTTTGAAGATCATCGATCGGCTAGCCCAAGTCGATCGTCCTTAGATTGGATCATGGAGCTCCGAAGAAGCCTGCTCTAGTCGAATCGACGTCGAAGCCAGTCGATGTATGGCCTACACCACCTTTGTGAGATCGCGAACCTGCTAGACCAATAGGTTGAACTACTCTGCATCCACCATGGCTGTAGGTGGATCTTGAGTTACCGGAGCTAAAGCAGAAATGGATAGGTCTGGATGAGATCTAGTTGTAGAGGCCATTGATCGTCGGGCGAAGCTTTCTTGGAAGGCATTTTTTTCGAAAAGAACTCTAGAGAGAAAGAAGAGAGATCACTGTTGAGCACTCCTTTAAGAATAAGAAAACCTCAAGAATAGATGGGCCCTTTCTCTAGCACTAATTCTATTGGTGCAGAATTTGCTTGATGCTGGATCGAATCAGAGTTAAGGAAGAAGAGGTCACCACCGATGACCTGCAAAACAAATTCCTATCCAAAGTCGATGGTGGTGGCCCAGCAGGATCCTTCGATGATCAAGTTAGCTCTTCTGACCAACAGAAATAGAGTGCTCAGAAAAGGATTCAGCAGAGTTTTGGGAAGAAGAAGAAAGCTTAGGAAAAACATATCTGGAGGGTTCCTTTTTATAGATGAAGTCTGTAGCAGATTGATAGTGACAGCCATAACCGTCCGATAGTGGGTCGCTCGGGATCATGTGAAATTTGTTATGAAGAGAGAGGTGTCACCAGACTGATAGTGATAGCCATAACCGTTCGATAGTGGGTCGCTCAGGGCCGCATGTGGTTGGCTATAGAGAGAGAGGTGCCACCTATAGCAGACTGATCGTGATAGCCATAACTATCCGGTAGCGGGCCACTCAAGGCCACATGGGGTTTGCTACGGAGAGAGAGGTATCATCTGTCGTGATGTGCCCATTCGTCGAGATTTAATAGCTGAAGTTTGGAGGAAGTAGGCATTGGTTGGTGAAGAACTTTGACATATATCAATTCCAGAGAAGTTCGGACTCCTAAGAAAATATGGCTACAGAATATCATCCGAGAGGAATGCTAGCTAAAATCTGAAAGTAATCTACTGAAGAAATCCAATTGAAAGAAAAGTTCGAAAGGAGTTTGGCTCCTAGAGATATCCGACTGAAGGAGAAGTCCGAAAGAAGTTTGGCTCCTAGAAGAATCTGACTGAAGGAGAAATTTGGAAGGAGTTCGGCTCCTGGAGGTATCCGACTGAAGGAGAAGTCCGGAAGGAGTTTGGCTGTTGAACAAATTTAGAAGGAGTTCGGCTCCTGGAGGTATCTAAAAGGAGTTCAACTGCTGGAGGAGTTCAGTCGCCAAAGAAGTTCGACTGGAGTTTGACCGTTAGAGGAGTTCGACTGGGGTTCGACCATTGGAGGAGTTCGATTGGGGTTCAACCATTGAAGGAGTTCGACTAGGGTTCAACCGCTGGAGGAGTTCGACTGGAGTCCGACCACTGGAGGAGAATTCTCGATCGAAGCTCTTCCATGATTACTAGTTGCATTAGACCAAGCATCAGACTGAACTTTGATGGGAGTAGGGTTTATCCCCAATAGTGATCATTCCTCTACTTTTAGCATCAAGCATGATGAATTGGGACTCATCACTGGTCATGTGTCTTAAGTATCCGCTATCAAGATATTATCTTCGATTTTCTTCTTTGGATGCAAGATACACTCATTTTCATGTGCCATAAGGCATAGGTTGGCTTGTTCATGAGCTTCTTCCTCTTCAAAACTTGAGTCATCACTGTCACTCCATATTGCCATCATAGCCTTTTTCTTATATTTCTTAAAAATCATTTTAAGTTGAGGACATTCAGACCTAAAGTACTCCGACTTCTTATATTCATAGCAAATAAGGGGCTGCTCTCTATTCTTTTCCTTGCTATGCTCTCCTTTGGTAGATGGCCTCATCCTTATCCCTTATTTTCTCTTCAAAAATTTCTTGAACTTTCTTATGATAAGGGATATTTCTTCATCTTGTTCTTCATCTTTCATTTCATTGGATTTCTCATCTTGTTAAGTAGTAGATTTAAGGGCTATTGTCTTCTTTTTCTTGACATCTTCTTCTTGATGTTGTTTTATGCTTAGCTCGTGCATCATTAGTGATCCTAGAAGCTCCTCCAAGGATAAAACATTCAGATCTTTGGCTTCTTGGATTGCAATTATTTTGGCCTCCCATGTCCTTGGCAAAAATCTAAGAATCTTCCTCATAAGGTCACTGTTAGAATAAGACATGCCAAGACTTTTAAGATCAGTTATAATATCCATAAATCTAATAAATATTTCAGTTATTGACTCATCATGCTCCATTTTGAAAAGTTCATATTTGTGCACAAGCATGTTAATTTTTGACTCCTTAATTTGATTAGTGCCTTCATGAATTACTTCTAACCTATCACATATTTTCTTAGCCGATATGCATGTTGAAATATGATTAAATTCATTAGCATCTAAAGCACATTATAAAACATTCATGGCTCTTGCATTGAGTTGAGCCATTTTTTTATCAACCTCATCTCATTCTCTTTCGGATTTGGTTGATTCCACATCATCAATTATCTTATTGGATGTGTGTGGTCCATTAACTATGATACTTTACATATCATAGTCAAGTGCTTGTATGAATATTCTCATCCGAGCTTTCCAATAGGTATAGTTTAATCCATTGAAAAGTGGAGGTTGGGTTGCAGACTGCCCCTCGGCTAGAAAAATACTAACCTGGGTTACCATAGATCTTTGGCTCTTGATGGTTAAATCAAAGTAAGGCTAGAGCATCGAGCTCTGATACCACTTGTTGCCCAGCTATGCAATCCAAGAGGAGAGGTGAATTAGGTTTTTAAAGTTTTAATGCTAATTTAAAGTTGTTAAGATTGAATGATGATATGCAAGTAGTGTATGTGAAGCAATTTAGGTTAGATAAATATATAAAAGATTAGAAAATAAGAATTTAATAAACTAAGAAAAGAAAGATAGCAAGTACATCATAAATAATAAAATTTATAGTGGTTCGGTGCTTCTCTTATACCTACATTCACTCTCTAAACTCCTACTTGGAAATTCAAAATCACTAAACGTATTCAACCAAAATACAATGTCAATACCTCCGATCCTAGCTGTCTCAAGCTAGCACACTTATTTTTCGAGTACAAGCCAACCTTACACACTCCAATTTAAGGTTTAGATCTGTGAGGATTGATGGTGCTCCCAAGCCTTAGGAGGCCATGAGAGGAGCTAGGGTGTTGGCTCTAGGGATTCTAGGGGCTTAGTTGGTGCTTCAGAGATCTGGGACAGAAGGTGAAGCAAGAAACCAAAGCCAGAGAATCAAGACTACAGAAGAAAAATTTTCTGCAGGTTAGTCGGCTTAATCCAAAATTAGGTCGGCTAAATCTCAGAGCATAGACAAAATAGAAAGCTAAGCTTTCAGGACTGGTGGCATGGCACGGAATTGGGCCGGCTCAGTTTTGGACTAAGCCGACCCAGTGGAACTTAGTCGGCTCATTGCTAAGACTGAGCCGGCTTAGTGCACGGGCAGAGTTACGTGAAGATCTATTTTGGGCTAGGGTCTGGATTGATCCTAGGGGTCTTAAGGCCTATTTGAGAGGTCTTAAGGTGGCTAATTCATATATGGATCGGGTCTAGATCCAAAGGATGAGAGCATGGGAGATATGGATGTACATGGGTTCGGTGAGTGCTTTCATATATTGGATTAGCCAGGAGAGATTTTGATCGGATCTAATGGTAATGTATAAATACATAAGTTATATTAGGATTTTATGGATGGAATCAATACAGATCTTTTCTCTCTTAATTCTCTTTTCTTCTCTTCTCTCTAGAGTTGCCACCCCAAGGTTCTTGAAGAAGCCCTAAAGAAGGGGGCATCTCCCTCAAGCCCAAGGAGGGAGGTGTCCCATCACAGATCTAGGTGGAGGATTGGTGGTTTGTTGCCCATAGAGAACATCATAGATTCCTTCAGGTCCATGCTAAAGATCAGGAACTTCTGCAACATGGTATCAGTGCTTATGATGTCAAGAATGATTGACGTTCGAGCGATATCATGGGTCTATAATTTGGTATCAGAGCTAGGTAATGCCTGAGACGTTGTAGATGGCAATATGGTATCAAAGCCTGATGGTGTGTGAAAGTGAAGGAGAAGTTGTACAAGGTGAAATTAGAAATCTACACAAGGATTCCACGGTATGTCTCAACTCTATCTTTGTTATTCCTATGGTTTGGCCAACTGAAAGTAGTGAGTTGAAGGTGGAGGTTGAGAGGATTAACGCGAAGGGATTTTTTTAGGGTGGAAGGATTGGGTGCATGATTTGCTGATCCATCTTGGTGGAAAGGTCGGGGTGTATGACGGTTATGTGACAAGCAGGGAGCGCTGGAGTGCTACAGTAGCATTTTCCTGAAAATGCAGGGTTGAGAGAGGCTTGGCGATGCAGCAGTCGAGGGAGGTATCTCAGCAGAGAGCATCAGGGTTCTTTAGAAAGATGGGTAGTATGGAACTATTGAAAAGAGGTTTCCCAAGGGATAATGGTCGAAGGAAGGCTGAAGAAGCGACTATACGTCCTTCGATGTCTAGAAGGTGGGGAGTAGTCGAAGATGTATTCAGCGGTTCGATCAGAGCATGAATTTACGGAGCCTTGGGGATGATGGAGATGGATGATCCATGGAGGTCCAGCAGGTTAGGGCTAGATGATTGTAGAGCGACGTAGAGATGAGTCAGGGAGTGCTGGAGTATTGCAGGAGCACTTTCCTAGAGGCACAGGGCTGAGAAAGGCTTGGTGGTGCAACAGCTGAGTGAGGTATCTCAACAGGTGGTGTCAGGGGCATCTCAGGAAGATCGGGCGTAGGTCTTAGAGAGAACCAGGAGGTCTCAGGGAGCATCAGGGGCATCAAGCAATCAAAAGTATCATGAATCAGGTTTCTTCTACAGGAGCACTAGGAAGAGTCATGATTCAGCTGGAGGATGGTTCTCTGGGCGTAACTGAAGTGATGATCGATGTAGGGGCAAAAGAGAAGGACTAGGGTGGAATTTTCTAGGATTCAATCATTAGATTCAGAAGAGTTGGATGAGCTCTTGGGTTTTGAAGATGCCCGTGGGTTGTGGAGGTATCTGAGATAGCTTTGAAGGGATCTACGGAGCATGGTGGGTTCGAAAGGACAGTGATGGTGTTCGAGGTGCAGCGGCAGGCTCAGTAGTGCAGCATTGAGTGATTGGCCTCGAGGGACTCAGTGATAAAGTCGACTTCTACAGCATCAGATGGACTTCAGATATAGGTGGAGCGCCGCAATGGTGGCTTCACAAGTGGAGAGAAAATTTGGCATGAGTTCAGAGCGCTGATGATGCATAATTTCAGGTGGAGTGACGTGTGCAGGTGGACAAGCATAGCTTTGAGAAGATCGTGTTAGGTGGTACAGCACATGCTGGTGCAGGAATGCTGTAGGTTCTCCAGGAAAGTCCAGAAAAAATGATGCGGCTGCTAAGCAGAAGGAATCCTATAATTTCAGGATGGTACCAAGAAGCAAGCACAGGTCTTCAGCAGTGGAGGCGGCTATCCCAAAGACCTTAAAGGTGCACAACAGTTGAAGAGGATTGATGGAGGCAATGTTTGTACAGATGCTGTAAAGTGTGTAGGGATAGTGGAATCGTGCAGGAGGACATTACCAAGGGATTTGCCAAGACTTCGGGCACCAAGGTAGAGATTGTGAGGATTGATGGTGCTCCTAAGCCTTGGAAGGCCACGGGAGGAGCCAGGGTGTTGGCTCCAGGAATTCCATGGGCTTGGTTGGTACTTTGGAGATCTAAGACACAAGGTGAAGCAAGGAACCAAAGTTGGAGAATCAAGACTGCAAAAGGAAAATTTTCTGTAGGTTAGTCAGCTTAGTTCAAAACTGGATCGGCTAAGTCTTAGAGCATAGGCAAAATAGAGAGCTGAACATTCAGGACTGCTGGCACGGCACAGAACTGGGCCGACTCAATTTTGGACTGAGCTGACCCAGTGGAACTTAGCTGGCTCAGTGCTGAGACTGAGCTGACTCGATGCGTAGGCAGAGTTATGCGAGGGTCTATTTTGGATTAGGGTCTGGGTTGATCCTAGGGGTCTTAAGGCCTGATTTGAGAGGTCTTAAGGTGGCTAATTCATGTATGGATTGGGCCTAGATCCAGAGGATGAGAGCATGAGAGATATGAATGTACATGGGCTCGATGAGTGCTTTCATGTATTGGGTTAGCTATGAGAGTTTTTGGTCGGGCCTAATGGCTATGTATAAATACATAAGTTGTGTTAGGATTTTATGGATGGAATCAATAAAGATCTTTTCTCCCTCAATTCTCTTTTCTTCTCTTCACTCTAGAGTTGCCGCCCCAGGGTTCTTGAAGAAGTCCTAAAGAAGAGGGCATCTCCCTCAAGCCCAAGGAGGGAAGCGCCCCATCATAGATCCAAGTGGAGGATCGATAGTTTGCTACCTATAGAGAATGTCATAGGTTCCTTCAGGTCCGTGCTGAAGATCAGGAACTTCTGCAACATGGTATCAGTGCTTTTAATGTCAAAGATGATTGGCGTTCGAGCGATATCATAGGTCTATAATTTGGTATCAGAGCTAGATGATGTCTGGGACGTTGTGGACGATAATAGGATTAACTCTCCTAAGTTTTGGAATCTTCCTAAAACTTGAATCAAAACAATAAAGCAGACTATAAGAGTTAATAACAATCAAATATAAATTTAGCTCCCTTAATGAGCAAATAAAATCTTAAGAACACTTTTCACAATAATGGAGGAAGCTTTTCTAATTTTCCTCAAAGTTGTTGAGACTTGAATGAGCTCTTGAGAGGTTAGTGAACTTGAAAATGAAAGCTTCTTTTCTTGAAAAATACTTTTTGCTTAGGGTTGATAATCAATCTTTCAATCTCTTATGTTTTTTTTTTCTTTTTAAAGCCTTTTAAATCTTCAATAGATGGAGGAGAGAATCATGGGCAAGATTTATAGCCATTGGAGATCTTAAGAAAAGCATTAAAAGCTATCAAAATAAGATAAAACTAGTCATTGCAGAAGATTTTCGTCATAGAGATCGACTCATGGGTCGACATCTGGCACAGGAATCAACCTTAAGGTCAACCTCTGAGATAAAATCTAGAAAATTGATTGTTCTATACGTTTGACCTTCGGAACAGCAGAGATCGATCCTAGGGTTGACTCTTGGCACAGAAACAGCATGCCAAACAGCCCATTTCAGCAGGGATAGACCTAGGAGTCGATCCTTTTGCTTCAAACCTGATTTTCTTCCAAAATATACATCAAAAAATTATGAGACTGCCTCTAAAAGATCAAAATCTTCTATTCTTGCTCTTAAGGCTCTCATATCAAAACTTGATAAAATTATGATTTTGCCCCTAAAATATAAAAAGTATTTTTTCAAGCCAAATTCATTAATAATCCCCTCAAATACTTTGTAATCATCAAAATCAATTCTTGGAGCAATACTCATTCAAGTCTTTATACATTCTGAGAGGATTCTCAAAAGCTTCTTTTACTCTATGTAAAGTATTTTTAAAATTTTATTGTGCTCATTAAGGAGCTAAACTTGATTTGCATTGTAATTGATCTTGTGCTCTATTTTGTTATTTTGGTTTATTTTGGAGGATTTCAAGACTTAAAAAAATTGATCTAAATCTTGAATTGGAGTGTATTGAGTTGGCTTGTACCTGAAAAATAGGTGTTCTAACTTAGAATAGCTAAGATCGAAAGGTTTCAACATTGTAATCATTGTATATGATTAGTGGATTAGAATTCCTAAGTAGAAGCTTAGGAGAGTGGATTTAGGTGCAAGGTTGATACCAAATCACTATAAATTCTAAATAGAACCCCCCCCCCGTTCTTGGGTTGCATAGCTGGGTAACAACTAGTTTTGCCCAAGTTCTAACACCACTTAAGTCATAATCCCTAATGGTCATAATTTAAGCTCTTATACTATTTCTGTCATGTACCAAATCCCACACTTGGATTGGCCATATGACATTGCTGCATATCCCTAGAGCATAATTCTAAAGTATATGCAAAGTCTGATAATCTGAACCAAAACACTTAATATTGAGAGATAAATAATTTAAGCAAATAATTCATTATAAATTTTTATTGTAACTAAAGTTATCCAAAATATATAGTTCAGATACCTCCGGTATTAGATACAAAAGCTTAACTATTATTATCTCTTATCAAATGTTCCAAATCAGCCCCATTTTGCTAGGTGTTCTACGGCTTTGAAAAATAAAATGGTAATATGAGCTAATAGCTCAATAAGGATTTTCTAAGCATGCACACATGAGTATAAAAAAATAATAATTCTTTAACAAATACATCCATTAAGAAAATAATAGTTCAAATCTCAACAATTAACAATTGAGTATTCATTTGCTTGTCTCAATAATGATACCAAGATGTTCATCAAATTTCAAAATATAATAGTTCAAATGTATACAATACTCTATCAATAGCAGCTCTGATATATTTATTATATCAAACCAGATCAAAATTTTCATTCAACTAGAATTTCATTTTTAACTGCTATTATTCTATTAACATCAGTACCAAGCTATTATTCTCATTTATTATTTTATTATAAAATATATAATATGGATTGGATTCGAATTTATGATATTTGAACTATTCATAATCATGCTTCTGTTCGTGAATGGCCATACTCAAATACCATATTCCTATCCATGACGAGATCATGTTGATATAAGTACAACATTCCTATCCATGGCGAGCCTATACTGATAAAAGTACCATGTTGCTATCAGTTGTGAGGCCATACTGATAAAAGTACCATATTTTTGCCCATGATGAGGCCATATTGATGTCATGACTAGTCCAAATACTTCAATTTTAAATCATCATAAATTATTTCTTTCATTTCATTATTATTATTAGATTATAAATTGTTTATATATATGTATATACTTTATTTATGTAGTTGATAAAATTTAGGATCATAAAAAATCAAAGCTTGCAATACAATGCAAGTATGCAATGCCCATAATTTCTAGCATATGATACCAAATATTCATTTTCAATGTAGGTGGTTGTGATTAAAGATCCTTATCTTTTATTGCAATAAAATCCAAATGACATGCCAACTCAATTTGCTGCATATTCAAAACACTTAATTAATCCTAGATCAACATTCAGTGCTAAAAAATTCAGAAATCACTCTCTATTCCAACTCACATGATTATGACCTAATTTGTTTGATTTCTAAGATCCAATCTACCATTCTACCCCTATCATAATAATCCATAATTAGTTTGAGAGATTAATAGACTTTACCTTAATTAATAGGCCTGGAAGAGACTCCACGCAATCTTCTCCAACTTCATGTTATTGCCCCTTTAAATTAAGTCAATCCCAAATTAGAAATTTAGAAAAGTAAACAAATTGAAGATTAATCTTTATTTAAGATTAATCATCAGCATATATAAGATGCATTGTTTGGCTTTGTTCGAGGATTTTTACGCCAGTCGAAGACATGATAAGAGGGCTGATTGAAGGTCTTCGGAAGGCTGTGGCTGAGGTCCTATTTCTGATCGAGCTTGAATTCATCAAGAGATAAAAGCCAAAATCACGATGAGGGCTGATTGAAGGTCTTCGAAAAACTGTGGCCGAGGTCCTATTTTTGGTCGAGCTTGAGTTCATCAAGAGATAGAAGCCAAAATCATGATGAGGAGCTGATTGAAGGTCTTAGAAGGCTATGGTCGAGGTCCTATTTTCGACCAAGCTTGAGTTCATTAAGAGATAGAAGCCAAAATCACGATGAGGGCTGATTGAAGGTCTTCGAAAGGCTGTGGCCGAGGTCCTATTTTCGATCGAACTTGAGTTCATCAAGAGATAAAAGCCAATTATAATATAGGCTAAATTGAAGGTCTTCAAAGGATTGAGGACGAGATTCTGAGTCAAGCCGAACTTGAGCTCATCAAGAGGCTAAAATCTCCACTCTTGGCTCCAGGTTGTCAACTCGCTCTCCCCACATGCCATGAGGGGATAATTCCTGACATGATTTCAGAGAATATTCTAGTGGCCAAATAAAATATCTCTAACAACCCACTACTCCCCCATGACTAACAACCCATAACCCATCCTAACAAACTCCGGATCCTTCTATAAAAGGAGAAAAAAGAGGGACCCTAAGGTATGCAATTCTTCTCTCTCAAATGCTCATCTTCTTTCCTCTGTTGAATGAAAAACTGACTTGAGCATCGGAGGATCCCCACCGGAACCAACTCCGATTAGAGACTTCTCTTACAGGTACGACCGTGCCTCTAAACCATCACCACTGACTTGCCACCATCATGCAACTCCAGCCAATCTGGCAGCCAACCCAGATTTTCATCCGAGGCGGATTTTCGTATCAATAGATGGCGCTAGAGGAAGGGCCTGAGCCCATTTATGGGAACAAATGAGCATCCAGTGAGAGAAGCTCCATCACATTGCTCCAATGCCGATGAGATTTACCATCCATCTTCAACAGATCCTATCCAGGCTCAAACTAGGGGGCTCCAAATAAGCAAAAAAAAAAATTCAATTAGAGAGAAAGGCTTAAGCAAGGAAGGAGACGATGATAAGAATGATCTGGACCAACAAAGAACCATAAGATCCAGATAAGAAATATCATTATGCTAATTTTTTAGTCATATTATATTCTTAAATCTTTATCCATTCTCTTGATTTCTAGATAGAATCAAATATTAGAAGGAGGATCTTCATACTGGGTAAAATAAAAGCAACCTCTAGAATCCAAAATGGAGTGGAGAGACTGAGGTCCTGAAAAAAAAAAAGGGGGTATCATAAAAATTAGAGGAGAGCGAAGAAAGGCTTTCCTATATTGACGGTCACTTTGTCATGAACCTACTGTTATACTTCTTACATACTCATTTAAGACTATGATATTATTCCTATTCATTCTTCCTATGGGTCGCAAACTTTTTTTTTTATTTAAGTCAGATCAGAGCTATATTCTCCAAGCTAAGATTATCCACTCTCAAATAAGCTATTGTCAGGGATGTGCCATTTTCTTAGACACTGCTGCAACTATTTATTACTTTCCATATGCTACTCTATTAAATGGGATATGTAGATCCAAAAATTCAACTGCTGTTGTGCATCATCCGATCGGTGGATTGTCCTCATCAACTAACCGAAAGTTCTATGGCTCTTCTTCAAATGGCATATATTCATATTAATGACTGATTCTGCTCTACTCTCATATGTTTAATTGCTACATACTACTCATAGTTGGACTTATCATTGGAACTCTACATGCTATTAATTTTATTTCATCTCTTATTACCTCAAGTGGTTTTCCACTCTCAGCTGGACTTAACATCGGATCTTATATGCTCTTAATGTTAACTTCATTTCTTACTACATGTAATTGCATTTGGCTCGTCTCGTTCTAGAGCTATCAGTAGATCTGCTCAAACTTTAACTCTGAAGGAAGAAAAAGAGAAGGGGTCGGCATTTGTAGGCCTTGCCCTAGTCCAGACGATCCAACTGGCCGATGTTCTCCTTGTGCGCACGTTCCGCCAATCTCCCTCGCGATCTCAGGTGGCACCAATTTTCTATAAAAGAAGAAGAAGAAGAAGAAGAAAAGAAAAGAAAAGAAAGGGGTGTTCAGTTCCTTGTTAAAAAAAAGAAAGAAAGAAAAATGGAAAGAAGAAGAAAAGAATAAGAAGAGAGGGAAAGGAGAGGCTTGCCAGCCGATCCTCTTATCCTCCCCCTCACTGACTTTCTTCCCGTGAGTCTAGGCATAGCTGAAGTTCTCTTAGTGACGTTGATCTTCTTTCCCGTGCACCCAGATGCAGACAAACTTATCGCAACAGCACCAAAGCTGACTTAGAATAACCTTGAAGCCACCTATTACAAGTTACAACTTCCACACTCGGCCCCATGAATTCCACTTAGAAGCCAAGTTAATATAAAAGAGAGAGAGAGAGAGAAAAGAAGAAAGCAAAGTCTGATTTGAACTAGGGATCAAACAAAAACCAAGATCTCCCAAATGGAGATCTCATGGTGTAAAACTTCCAAACTTCTATCCATTATTATTTTATTATTTTTCTCTTTTTTTTCTTTCTTGCAGGGCTATAGGATACCAAAACCAAGACCACACTCAAAGTCAATCAAGACTAAGTTCAAGAAACTAAAGCTGAAGCTGGAGTTAAAATCCAGACCAATCCAAAATCAAGTTCAAGACCCATCCGAGGTGCAAGCAAGACAAATTTGAGGCAAAGATCATACGAGTCTGAGGTCTACATAAGTTCAAGCTCAAAAGACTGGGACTAATAGAAATTCAACTTCAGTAAATCAAGCTCATCAAAAAACCAATCCGAGGTTAAAGCCTAAGCCAAGCTAAGGTCAGATTCAAGACCAAACTAAGATCAAAATCAAGGATAAGTTGAAGTTAGAATCATAATCAAGCTGAAGTTAAAATCACAGTCGAGCTAAAGTCAAAATTGCGATCAAGTAGAGAACCTTGTCCTAACATGAGCAAAGTTGAAGACCTCATCGATATAAGATGGGATGGAGGGAGAGGTCCTCTCAACGGTCTAAATGTGCCTCCGCAAGCCACGTTAGGAATAGGAAGAGAACTTCATCCTAACATGAGCAAAGTTGAAGACCTCATCCATTTTAAGATGGGATGGAGGGAGAGGCCCTGTCAATGGTCCAAATGTGCCCCCACAAGCCATATTAGGAACAGGAAGAGAATCTCATCCTAACATGAGCAAAGTCGAAGACCTCATCCATTTAAGATGAGATGGGGGAAGAGGCCCTGTCAACGGCCCAAATGTGTCCCTATAAGTCACATTAGAAATAGGAGGAGAACCTCATCCTAACGTGAGCAAAGTCAAAGACCTCGTCCATTTAAGACGGATGAAAGGAGAGGCCCTATCAATGGCTCAAATGTGCCCCCATAAGCTACGTTAGGAATAAAGGAGAACCTCATCCTAACGTGAGCAAAGTCGAAGACCTCGTCCATTTAAGATGGGATGGGGGGAGAGGCCCTATCAACGGCCCAAATACGCCTCCACAAGCTATGTTAGGAATAGGAGGAGAACCTCATCCTAACGTGAGCAAAGTCAAAGATCTCATCCATTTAAGATGGGATGGAGGGAAAGGCCCTGTCAACGGCCTAAATGTGCCCCTACAAGCCATGTCAGGAATAGAAGAAGAATCTCATCCTAACATGAGCAAAGTCGATGATCTTGTCGATATAAGATGGGATGGAGGGAGAGACCCTGCTAACAGTCCTAATGTGCCCCTATAGTCATGTTAGAAACAGGAGGAGGATCTCATCCTAACATGAGCAAAGTAAGGATCCCTATTAACTTAAGACGGGAGGTGGAGAGAGGTCCTTTCAATAGCCCAGGTGTTCTTCTATAGTTATATCAAGAATAAGAGAAGAACCTCATCCTGACATAAAGAGAAACCCTCAAGTTATTTAAGACAGGATGATAACCTCATCCTAGCGAGGGTAAAAATCCTTGATTTCTAAACACGAGACAAAAATGTGCAGAAATCCAACCTTAGAAGACAGAGGTCAGCAAAAATCTAAGCTCAAAAAGCTGAGGATAAAATTGAAAACCTTCCAAATAATTTCAAGAAGAAGCTAGAAGATTCTAAGTCTAAATGACAAAATAAGATCATGTCTTCGGCAAGTCCAACTTACTATACTACCTTTGTCCGAGCTAAAGCCCAGACTCGAAAGTAGGGGGCTATTGTTGGAGGATTTTTACACCAACCGAAGACATGACAAGAGGACTAATTGAAGGTCTTCGAAAGGCTATGGTTGAGATCCTATTTCTGGCCGAACTTGAGTTCATCAAGAGATAGAAGCCAAAATCATGATAAGGACTGATTGAAGGTCTTTGAAAGGCTATGGCTGAGATCCTATTTTTGGTCGAGCTTGAATTCATCAAGAGATAGAAGCCAAAATCATGATGAGGACTGATTGAAGATCTTCAAAAGGCTGTGGTTGAGATCTTATTTTCGATCGAGCTTGAGTTCATCAAGAGATAGAAGCCAAAATCATGATGAGGGCTGATTGAAGATCTTCGAAAGATTGTGATCGAGGTCCTATGTTCGATCGAGCTTGAGTTCATCAAGAGAGAAGTCAAAATCACGATGAAGGCTGATTGAAGATCTTCGAAAGATTGAGAACGAGGTCCTGAGTCAGGCCAAACTTGAGCTCATCAAAAGGTTGAAATCTCCACTCTTGGCTTCAGGTTGTCAACTCCCTCTCCCTATATGCCATGAGGGGATAATTTTTGATATGATTTCAGAGAATATTCTAATGGCCAAACAAAATATCTCTAACAATCCACTGCTCCTCTATGACTAACAACCTACAACCCATCCTAATAAACTCCGGACCCTTCTATAAAAGGAGAAAAAAGAGGGATCCCAAGGTGCGCAATTTTTCTCTCCCAAATGCTCATCTTCTTTTCTCTATTGAACAGAAAACTGACTTAAGCGTCGGAGGATCCCTGTCGGAACCAACTCCGATCGAGGACTTCTCTTGCAAGTACGATCGTGCCTCCAAACCATCACCGCCGACTTGCCGCCATGGCGCAACTCCAGCCAACCTGGCCATGACATCCTTTGTTTTGCCTTGATGGGAAGAAGTAGAGGGCTAGGTTGTTGTCAAGAGAGACAAAGGAGAGAGAAGAGAGTTGTTCTTCTTTTAGAGAAATAAGAGATGGCCATGACATCCTTTGTTGGGCAGCACAACATTAAAGAGGGTTGAATCCCTCTTTTTTTAAAAAAAACTATAACAAAGATTAGGAAAAGAGATTAGATTTAGGGCGTACCTGAGTTGAGAAAGAAGAGGAGATGGTAATGATGATGAGCACGAGAAGATGAGAAGAAGAAAAATTAAAACAAAAGAAGAAGAAGAATAGCAAAGGATGAGAGAAAATATGAAGAGAGAGAGAGAGAGAGAGAGAGAGAGAGAGAGAGAGAGAGAGAAAGAGAGAGCAGAAAGAGCATTGGAAGGAGGGAGGGCTAGAGTAGAGAGAAAGAAAACAATGGGATGGCTAGGTTTTTTATGTCATGAAATAGGAGACTTATTTTCCTCTTTTGGTCTTTATCTATTTTAGCCACCGCCTTAATAGGTGGGCTAGTAAGGCCTGGGCCTCGGTCTTATATCTACGCTCTCTAACCATCAATTTTTTCTTTATTTTTGCACTTGTACCATCTTCAATCTCTCTTTCATCTCAAAACTTCAACTCTATTTTCTTTTCTCTATTTCGTTTCATCTCTTTCTTTCCTTTTCCTCTTCCTCTATTTCATAATAACATCACCATGATGAAATCTCAAATCCAGCAAAACAAATTCTATAAATTTTATAAGAAATAAATATCTCAAGATTATATTATCATAAGCAATAAAAATATTTAATTTTTGAAAACCAAGTTATTTAACAAAAGGAATAGTGAAAAACAAATCATAGGAGGTATCTCTTGCTCTCTCTTGTCTACTCTTGCATGCTCACTTGTTTAGTAGGAAGGGTCTTGGGGAATCCTCCGATATCTAAGTCAAACGAATTCTCAAGGAACAATGGAGGCACCGTGAAAGTGGCGAAGATAATAACACTGAGGCATAAGAGGACTTGAGAGAATCTTCCTAGAGGATCGCTTAAGAGCGATTTTTATATGCAAGGCTCGGCACTCATCGTTGAGGAATTTGGATATGCAGATCGATAGTTTTTGATAACTAATTATATGTTTCAATGGTCGCACATGGATGTTTTGCTGGATATCATATTTTACATAACTTGCCTATGTGGCCATAGAAATAGCCTGTGATCGTAGTCAAGATGTCGCTGGTTGAGGAGAGATTTGAATTTTCCATATGCTTATAAGTTGATTGATAGATCAGAGGTTTTATGGTGAACTATGATTAGTCGGTCTGTCATGTCTACTGTGGTCAATTTCAAGATATATTAAAATCAAATTAAGGATATGGATAAGCCCTTATTTAAAACATGTATTTGATCAAGATTACTTTAAATGATTTATGAAATAAGAAAAATTAAAAATTTTATTTTTAAAGAAGATTCAAAAAAAGGTATGAACCCTAGCAATTTGGTGTTTCTATAGGAACCAGGTTGTGGAAGACTTGAAGCTAACAACGCCGGAAGGTAAAGGCAATCAAGGTTTGTTTCATGAGCATTTGTTAGAGTAAGAGATTCTTTTTAAGGGAAACCAGATAAACCAATTGTTTGGAGAAGGGGGAGTTAACGGATGGGAAGATAGAAATGCCTCTTTTATTTTTTTTGTAACAATCGAAAATGCTTTAGTTAACTGGTTATGCACACATCCAAAATTGCGGATTTGGTCATTCTATAATCAATTAATTCTGGTGCTGAAGCTGTATACGACTCTCTTATTTTTTATTTTTTCATGATATTTTTTTATTTAAATTAAAAATAAGAGAGATTTTTGATTTTTCGCCCATATCACAGTGAAACCAGCTTGTGTCGTTGAATCTCCACTAATTTTGCATGTTGCAGCTGGCGCACTCAAGCGTTCTCTCTCTCTCTCGCCCCCTACTATCTACATGGACGTTGTTGACTGGACGGTGGTCGCATCAGCTTCGGGGTCCCCGTTGGTCAGGCCAGGCCTGCCAAGCAGGGTCTGAGGAGGCCCACTTGCATGTCCCCGGCGCCCACTTTGTCCCTTTGGCGTGCCGAACGCCACCACCCGCTGCGTTCATATTCCGGTCCGGTCAGAGAGAGAGGACGGCGCAATCCCACCCCCAGCTCCTATAAATACCCTCTCCAGAAAACGGGTGCGTTGAACTCGTTCCCTCCCTCTTCCTTCACCCTCCTTCCTCTCACTCTCTCTCTCTCTCTCTTTCTTTTTATTTTCATTTTATTTTTTCAAGGTATCTTCAGAAAGCCGGAAAGCAAGCCAGGTATTATTTATCTCTCTCGATCCCTTCTCCAATCCCCGATCTCTATCCATTCCGATCCCTCCGATCCCCTCCTTTGCTTCAATTTTTTGTTAAAATTTTCCAATTCTTGGATCTTGAGCCCCGGATCTCATCGAAATTTCAAGGAATTCGAGATGTTGGAGCAGCTGTTGATCTTCACGCGGGGCGGGCTGATCCTGTGGACGTACCGGGAGCTCGGCAACGCCCTTAAGGGCTCCCCTGTCGACGCTCTCATTCGGTCCTGCCTCCTCGAGGAGCGCTCCGCCGAGACCTCCTTCAGCTACGACGCCCCCGCGGGTGGCGCCACCTACACCCTCAAATGGGCCTTTCACAACGACCTTGGCCTGGTCTTCGTCGCCGTCTACCAGCGGATCCTCCACCTCCTCTACGTCGACGAACTCCTCGCCGCCGTCCGCCGCGAGTTCTCGCACATATACGACCCTAAGCGTACGGCATACGATGAGTTCGATGAGATCTTCCGGCAGCTCCAGAAGGAGGCCGAGGCTCGCGCCGAGGAGATGAGGAAGTCCAAGCAGTCTAATAGGGCCCCTCCCGTGGCTGGAAAGAAGCAGGGGCCAGGCCAGAGGGCTGGGTCGCAGGGAAACGGGAAGAAGAAAGGCGTTAAAGTTGGTTCCGGTAAAGATGATGGTGATGGTGAGTCGGGCAAAGGGCGTGGGTTATCAAACGGGAGCTCGAACGGGCAGGAGAATGGAATCGAGGAGTCTTCTCGTGTCCCGAGTGTTGTTGTTAAGGGAAATGAGAACGGAACCCCCGAAGTGGGGGCTTTCGATGTAAATAAGCTACAGAAGTTACGCCCTAAAGGTGGGAAGAAGTCGGATGCAGGTGGTGGTGGTGGCAAGGCTTCGAAGGCAGAGCCGAAGAAGATACTGAAGAAAAATAGGGTTTGGGATGATTCACCTTCCAAGTCAAGGCTGGATTTTACAGATCCAGGAGATGAGAAAGGGGACAACATTGTAGATGTTGTGGCAGCAGATCAGGGAGAGAGCATGATGGACAAGGAGGAAATCGTGAGCAGCGAGAGTGAGAGCGAGGAAGATGAGGAAGTGGAGAGCGCCAAACCTGGCACCAAGAAGAAGGGATGGTTCTCATCAATGTTTCGGAGGTAAGAATTTTTTTTATGTTACTCTCCATGCTACTTGGCTATGTAGTTCGTAGTGATAGGATGAATTATCGTATATAAGCTTAATATGCCTTGCCATGAATGCTTTTTCGTAGGGGTGGAAGTAATGGATTGGATAGTATCCATCCATATCCATTACAAATTTTAACATCTGACTAATATCTGTATATATATTTGTGTTCATTAGAGTAAAACAAATATGGATATAGATACAGAAATTGATCCAAATCCAGATATCAGGCTCTGTTTGCAGCTGTATTTGGTATCATATATCTCTCTTTAATTCCTAAAGAGAGTACATAACAACATCAGCATGCCTCTAGTTTAATTTTTTTCACATACTGACAGCTTTGATATGGTGAATTCCATCCCTTAACTGTCAATTTTTAATCCAAAGTATGCAACTTAGCAAAATTATTAGGGTACACTAAAGAGTCTGGTGATTAAATAAGTGCACCTATATGTTTGTCAATTTTTTATATGACCATTTGCTTGTTTATAAGAGATCATGAAATAAAGTTGTGGAGAGGTTTGTGTACTTATTTTAAGTAAACAAAATATAATGTAGTATAATATCCTATCCATAATGTTTAGCTATCCGATTTGTGTCCCCACACTTGTGAATACCTGATTGATGTCTCTATCTGTTTAAAACAAATATGGTTTAGTTCCACTGCAAAGTGGAAACCAAGTTTCTGGTTCGGGTCTATTTTGTTAGAAAAAAGGCCAGGTTACATGCATGTATTTCAAAACTGTTTTGAAATTGCTGTGGAAATAAATCTAGATTAACTATCATACATTAGATCAGATCTAATAACCTTCCCTAATACGGATTTCAAGACATGTAATCTAAAATTAATTTATGAGATCAGATCTCATATCTTAGTGCGAGTCGAAGAACTCCGCAGTCGATGATCAAGAACTTGATAGGTTCCTAGAGCCGCACAAGCGCCCGGCCTCGACATGTATCCACACAAGGTCTGTTCTGATCCGAGGCTTGTCTATCTCCTCGGGGTGCTAGCTTCCTTGCAGAGATCTCTTGATGATTGATCTAGTTCTTCTTTAGATCTGGAAGATGATCTTCAGTTAAAGAAGTAATGGAGGTAGAAGAAGAGGCAACAGTGGTGCAGCTTTCTTCCTCGGAGTCCCATTCCTGGAACCAATGGAATTTCCCCTTCAAACTTTGAGAGGAGGATGCCAAGAAGTCCCTCTCTCTTTAGTGGTTGGCCAAAATTGGTTTTGATTTGAAAAAACTTCATTAGGTGCCCCAAAGGCATGTCCTTTTAAGGTGGCGCCCAAGAGAATCCTGATAGAGTCAAACTCTATCTTGAATTCAAATTTGATTTCAGATTGAAATCAAACTCTATCCATATCCAAAAGAGAGAGAGTGGCCGGCCAAGAGGGGAATGGGCATGGAAATCCTCATGCAAATCTAAAATTTGCGTGAGGAGAGAAGGGGCATGGGCAAGGGATGGTGCATGGCAAGGGTCCTTCACAAAAAGGACTCTAGGGTTTTAAATTGAGCCTTAAACGAAATCTAATTTGGTTTAGACCTAAACACCTGATTGAATCTAATCTAATTAGATCTCTAATCAGATTAAATCCTAATCCAATTAAGATTTAATTGAATCCAAATTCAGGTCAAATCAGAAATCAATTCCTTTACAATTGAGTCATCTCATAACTCAATCAAATCAAACACAATTCAAGTCAAATTGAATTCAATTTAATTAGACTTAATCTAAAACTCATTGCTTAACTCAATCAAATTGAGCCTAATTAGTAATCAAATTACTAATTAATCTTCCTACAAATTTTGCATTGGGTTAATTATCAATCATATTGATAATTATACTCTTAATGATTTACAATCATCGATTAATCATCGGATAAGATAGAAATATCTTGTGTGTGATCCCGTAGGTTCTATGCTGTCTAGTAGTGAGATACATTATAATTTCTATCATAATATCATTGAAACTCTTTTCGATGGGTTGGAGCAATTGCAACACTGCCCATCGAGAATCATCAATTATCAAGATGATACTCGTGGATCTCATAATCCACTAGTAACATCTAGCAGTATGTGGTAGCAACCGAGTAGAATGGAAGTATGTACCGTTATCGTATGATTCAGTTTTTCTATCGTAAGTTCCGACTTAATGGAGATCATGGATAACTTTTATACCCCATCGTCAGTCATATGTAAGATTGGTTCGACTCAAATTCACTTGTAAATCTCATAGAAACCATTTTCCACTATTCACACTTGCTTTGGTCAAAGACTTACTGAACTCAGTCTCGCGAATCGCATAAGGCTATGTCTTTTCTACTAAGATTGATAGATTTTATCTAAGTGCGTCCTACTCTTAACAGTGAACCTAAACCCACTATAGCCAACATACACAGCAAGGATCTGAATGGTTAGGGATCAAGTGTAGTCAAACTATAGCAGTCTCGCTGCGAATAGCCAATGCACTGTAGATCAAAGGACTAGTCATACCACTGCAGCATCGAGAAGACCACTGACAAGTGAGTAAATATTTAAGTGATTTCAAGTGATTTCTAGGATTTGGGCTAATGGATTTGAACTCAATATAGTTAACTTTAGAGAGAAATAATTTTTAATTAGATATTTTGTACTTGTAAATGTTTGTTATTGGAACTTTAATAAACAAACAAGGGCTTCCACTATTTCTACGAATCTCCCACACTCCTTGGGTGGAGAACTCGATATGGTTAACTGCAGAGAGAAATAATTTTTAATTAGATATTTTGTACTTGTAAATGTTTGTTATTGGGACTTTAATAAACAAACAAGGACATCCACTATTTCTACGAATCTCCCCCACTCCTTGGGTGGAGAAGATGAAAATCTATACGTGATTAGTTTCTAGTGGGTACTGCAGCCCACTGATTTATGTGCACCTCATCTAACAGTTATTGGTAACACACAAACCAATGAGTGCACAACTTTTTGTCTATTGCTTCACTAAGATGCAGTGGGTTCGGTCTCTAAGTCTTGTGGCCTTACCTAATAGTTATTGGCACATTTCTTAGTTAAGTCAGATCCATTGTACGCTAGTGAGTGCAAAGCCATCATTGGGTCCCCCACTTAACAATTATTGGGCTCAACCCCATCTCTACCCCGGGGCATCTAATGTCATAGAGTGGTTGTATCTATCCGATGCAACCAAACCACTGTGATCAGTCGAGAACGATCAACGCCAAGTGGGCATTTGCATCTTTACAATGCTGGAAGACCGCTAGACTTAATATTAATTGATAAGATTGAGGTTTATGTCTCATCAACGTTCTCGAAATCGTCCCGAACTGGGCGGTTCGTGGCGTGCCGAACTAGACCGGTGGAAAATCGGGACAGTTTCGGCATGGAAAATGGCACACGCTGGTGTCGGAGAAGAAAGAAAGAAAAATAGAGGTAGAGAGAGAGAGGAGAGGGAGAGAGAGGACGTCGATGGTGGTCCTCTGCGGTCGTCGGATGGTGGCGGAAGCCGCCATGGCTCGGTTCGCCTTTTAGGGCTGCTGCAATGAGCAAGAAAGAGAGAAGGGAGGAGATCACCAGAGATGGGAGGATGGAATGGTAGAGAGGCCGTCGGAGGACTCTGCGTGGCCGCCGTGGTCATCGGGTGGCGGAAGCGGCGTGGGCGGCATCGCGGTCACGGAGCAGGGGCTATCGCCTCTGTTCATGCATGGCCATTTTTTAAAATCGGAGATGAACAGTGAAGCTGGCAAATGGTTTGTTGGCTTCACTGTTTAAAAGTTCTTTTTAAAAAAAATAAATCAATGAGATTGTCGGCTTCATTTTTTGATTTTTCTTAAAAATCTATTAAACAGTGAAGCGGGCAAACCATTTGCCGGCTTCACTTAAGTTTTTATTTTTTAAAAAAATCATGAAACAGGGGCATCATCCCTGTTTCACGCCCGCAGCGCCGCGCGCGTGGACTGCGCTGTCCGACAGCCACGACGACTAGCTGGAGGCCATTCGACGGGCCCTCTGACTCCTTCCCCTTCTTTTCTTTCTTTCTTCCTCTCTCTCTCTCTCTCTCTCTCTCTCTTCCTCCCTGTTTTCTTTCTTTTCTTGTTTCGGTTCGCTTCGGTCCGATTCGGTATGGAACTGTATCGGACCGTGCCGCCGGCCGATCGGAACGGCCACCGGTATCGGAACTGGAAATCTTGGGTCTCATTCTTAATTAGTTATAACACTTATGACTAACCTAGTGGCATGGGCTAGCTCGAATCATCAGCAACCTAAGTCAAGACTTAATCGACCACATTGGCTAGGTAAGTGAGATCGGTGGGAGAGATATGCCATTAACTCATCATAAACTCAATCTATGCGAGTAGCTTCCAATTAAAGACCACTGGTCGAGCTGCTAAACTTACCTTAGACACCAATTGGCCAATAAGTATTGATCATGTCAGCTAATTAATTCAGGCTCAAACTGCTGAGCCAAATTAGGTCTTTTAATTTGATCAACAATATATGGTTGTTAATCGATCTAACCAAACTTACAACTATTTGGTTTGGTCACGAGAGATTAGACCTAAACCTAACCAACTATTGATTCGGTTTGATCAACTATTCAAACTAGACCTAATTGAGCTACCCAACCCATTAACCCATGTTTTATGTAGCGAATTTCGGATTTTAAATTCTGAATTTTAGATCTTTAATTTCACATCTTAATTCTTAAGTATATTATGATCATGGGTTTAGTTTAGATGTCGAAACAGTTTCAGATCTAAACTACACTAGGTTTACATCTCATACATGGTGACATATAGCATTGTTTCAGATCTAAAATTAAAATCACATATCATATATGTTGGGGATAAACCCTGCTCCTGTCGAAGTCCGGTTTGATGCTCAGTCTAATGCAACCGATAGCCACGGAAGAGATTCAGCGGACGGATCTTAATCGAACTCCTTCAACCGATCGAATTCCTCAGCGGTCGAGCTCTTTTGGGATCCCAGCGAACGAGCCTTAGCCGAACTCCATCAGCCTTTCGGACTCCTTGGTGGCCGAGCTCTTTCCGAACTTCCTAGCGATCGAGTTTTAGTCGAGTCCCTTCAACGGCCGAACTCCAGCAGTCGGGCTTCTATGGAAGTCGAACTCTTTGCGGACTTCTCCGGCAGTCAGACTTCTACGGAAGCTGAACTCCCTCCGGACCCCTTCAGTAACCGGGTTTCTATGGAAGCCGAACTTCTTGCGGACTCCTCCAGCAGTCAGGCTTCTACGGAAGCCGAACTCCCTCCGGACCCCTTCAGTAACTGGGCTTCTATGGAAGCCGAACTCCTTGCGGACTTTTCTGGCAGTCGGGCTTTTACGAAAGCCAAACTCCTTCCGGACCCCTCCTGTAATCGGGCTTTTGCGGAAGCCGAACTCCTTGCGGACTCCAATAGCCGGACTTCTATGGAAGTCGAACTCTTTACAGACTGTTGACGGATTCCTATAGGCGATCCCACTACTGAACGGTTACACAACAATAATGATTGTCATTTATCAAGACAACATGGTCGGCATTTATCTAGTCAATAACGATTGGTATTGATCAGGACGGTTACGACAGTCATTAATCAAGGCAGTTACAACAAGCTCCGCCTATAAAATGGACCCTCCAGATATGCTTACGCCAGGTTCTAAGCTCTTATCTTCTTCTCGAAATTCTGCCAAACTTCACATTGAGCACTCCATTTCTGTTGGCCAGAGCTAACTTGACCGTCGGAGGGTCCTGCCTGAGCTACTCCCACCGGCTCCGGATGGAACTTTGTTTTGCAGGTTACCAATGGCGACCTCGTCCCCTTCCACTCCAGTTCGATCTGGCGTTAACCAAATTCTGCACCAATAGATTTGGTGCTAGAAGGAGGGCTCCTCTGTTCTTGAGGTTCCCTCGATCTTAAAGGAGTGCTCAGCAGCGATCTAAAGTTCTTCCTAAAAAAAATGCCTCTCAGGAAAGCTTCGATCCGGTGATCAACGGCCTCCGCGGCCCGATCTCGTTCAGATCCGTCTGCTCTCATTCCAGCCCCAGCAATCCAGGTTCCATTTGAAGCTGCGGTGAATGCGGAGCAGTTCAACCTGCTCGTCCAGCAGGTTCGTGGCCTCACAGAAGCGATGCAGATGGTGCAGGCTATGCACCAGCAGGCCCCGGCCCCGGCTCAACCGACGCGAGATTCTCCAGAGCCCTGTGGTCCAGTCCGAGAATGGCCGACTTGGGCTACCCGGCCTCCGATCCCCAGAAGGGAGAAGCAGAGGAGGGAAGGCCCCTGCTCGGACCACGACTCGACTCAGGGGGAAGCTTCGCACCCATTCTACCAGAAAATCTTGGAGATCAAAGATCGTGAAGATATCTTGGATCAAAGGCTCTTAGAAATGAGCCGACGGATCGAAGAACTCCATCACAATCTCTCCTCTCATGGTAATGACGTTTGTGCTGATCCTTTCTTTTCGCAGAAAATTATGCAGGAACCGGTCCCGCCGAACTTCAAGCTCTCACAGTTCGAGAGTTACGATGAGACCACCGATCCAGTCGACCATCTGAAAGTCTTTCGGACGATGATGTTGCTTCATGGCGCACCAGACGTTATTTTGTATCGGGCTTTCCTCTCAACCCTTAAGGGAGCCGTCAGGAACTGGTACTTGGTGCTTAAGCCGAGTACCATCTTATCGTTTGATTAGATGAGCCAGCAGTTCGCAGCCTACTTCGTTAGTAGTCGGCGTCCGCGCCGAAGTTCGGATTTTCTGATGAATGTCAAGCAGAAGCAAGGAAAATCCATCCGAGCTTATGTCATTTGGTTTAACGCCGCGGCATTGGAGGTTCGAGATCTGGACCAGTTCGTTGCGATGGCCGCGCTCAAGGGCGGTCTTCAGAAGAACGACTTGCTGTTCTTCTTGAAAAAGAAGTATCTCAGGGACTTTGTTGACATGCTAGCTCGGGCTGAAGATTATGCCTGGGCTGAGGAGGCCTTCAAGACCAAGGACGATGAAGCTGGTGGCGAGCGGCAAGTCGACGGACCGGGCAGATCTGCCGAAGAAGGAAAGCCGAGTAAAGCTCGACCGCGTTTCTGGACTCCTTCTGAGCGCAGGCGAGTCCGAACTCTCCCTCGGGCCCGGAGGTGGGGAAGCCTCGATAGAAGAACACCGAGGTTCCCCCAGCGCCGAGGTTCTCTCCAGCGCCGTGGTTCTCCCCAACGGAGATTTCATAACTACGTCCTCTTTAACGCTCCGAAGATCCAAGTGCTGATGAAAATCAGGAAACAACTTTCGAGACCTGAGAGGATGCGTTCCCACCCCAGCAAACGGAATCCCAATAAGTTCTGCCTTTATCATCATGACCACGACCACAATACTGAGGAGTGCATCCAACTTCAGGACGAGATCGAAGAGCTCGTCAGGCGGGGTAGACTTGGCCGATTCCTGCGGAGACGGTCTGAAGGGCGGGAGGATCGGTTGAGAGTGCTACCACCGAGGGGGAAGATCAAGAAGATCGGCCGTCTCTCGGTGTCATCAATACTATCTCGGTGGGACTTCAACAAGAAGAGGTCAGCGGATCCGAAGGACTGATGAAGAAACGGAGGACCGAGGAATTCGTGACCTTTACCGAGGCGGACGTCCGGGGGGTCCAATTTTCGCATAATGACGCGGTTGTAATCTTTTTGAACATTGCCGATTATGATGTACGCCGCGTTTTGGTGGACAATGGAAGTTCGATCAATGTATTATTTTATGATGTCTTCTCAAAAATGTCCTTATCCGATGATCACTTGGGACCTATGAACTCCTCACTGATAGGATTTACTGACAACGCCGTACCAGTTGAGGGCATAATAACTTTGATTGTGACAGCAGGGCAACACCCGAAATTGGCCAAAGCACAGATCGATTTCCTAGTCGTGAGAACTCCGTCCGCCTACAATGCCATTCTTGGCCGACCTGGTCCAAATGCACTTCGGGCGGTGGTGTCGACCTATTATTTGAAGATGAAATTTTCGATAAGTCATGGGATCGAAGAGGTCAGGGGAGATCAAGCTTTGGCGAGGCACTGCTACTCAATCACCCTACATAAGAGAGAGCGGTCCGACTCTTATCTTGTTGACGAATTGGATGTCTGCGACGATCTCACTGAGGAGCGGGATGAGCCTATGGAGGAACTTGTCTCTGTGCCCTTAAATGACGGGAACGTCAAGCATGCGGTGTAGATCGGCTCCAACTTGGCAGGCGAGGTTCGGGAACAACTCGTTACTTTCCTCAAAAGAAACGCGGACGTCTTCGCCTGGATCCCAACAGACATGCTAGGGATTGACGTCGAGGTCATGGAACATCGGCTGGCCGTCGATCCGAAACATCGGCCAATAAAAGAAAAGATGCGCCACCACGCTCCGAAAAGGCAGAAAGCAATCGCCGAAGAAGTAGACAAGCTCCTCAAAGTCGGATTCATCCGGGAGGTTAATTATCCGACCTGGGTCTCAAATGTGGTCCTCGTCAAAAAGGCAAACAAGTGGAGGATGTGCATTGACTTTAAAAAGCTGAACAAGGTCTGTCCGAAAGATAGCTACCCTCTACCCAAAATTGATCAACTAGTGGATGCGACTTCGGGCTACGAGCTCCTCACCTTCATGGACGCCTTCTCTGGTTATAACCAGATACGGATGGCGGCTGAGGACGAGGAGAAGACCGCTTTCATTACTGATCGTGGTCTTTATTGTTATAGGGTCATGCCCTTTGGGCTAAAAAATGTAGGGGCAACGTGCCAGCGTTTGGTCAATAAGATCTTTAAGAAGCAGATCGACCGTAACATGAAAGTATTTGTGGATGATATGCTCGTCAAAAGTCGAGCTTCAACAGACCACCTTGCCGACCTTAAAGAGACCTTCGGTGCACTCAGGAAGTACAAGATGAAACTGAATCCGACCAAGTGCGCCTTTGGCGTGACCTTAGGAAAGTTTCTGTGGTTCATGATGTCAAGACACGGGATTGAAGCAAATTTCGAGAAAATTCGAGTCATTCAGGAGATGACCGTCCCAAAAATGATCAAAGAAGTTCAGCGCCTGATCGGGAAGGTGGCGTCTCTAAATCGTTTTGTCTCAAGATCGGTCGAACGTTGTGTGCTCTTCTTCCAAGTTCTCAGGCAATTAAAGAACTTCTGCTGGACGGCGGAGTGCCAACAGGCATTCGAGAAGCTTAAAAACTACCTCGGCTCATCCCCATTGTTGGCAAAGCTCGAACTTGGAGAGAAATTGTTCCTATACCTAGCTGTATCCTCGATGGCCCTGGCGGCAGTCCTGGTCAAAGAGGAAGCGAAGATGCAGCGACCGGTCTACTACGTGAGCCGGATCCTGAGGGATGCGGAGACTAGGTACTCAAAGTTAGAAAAACTGATTTACTCTCTTCTAATTGCTGTCCGGAGACTCCGACCTTATTTTGAGGAGCACACCATTACGGTCCTCACGGACCAACCAATAAAAGTAGTCCTTCACCGAGCGGACACTTCTGTGCCCAGACAACGGCCCTTATGTGCCTCCACAGTCCGTTAGGAACAGGAGAAGAATCTCGTCCTAACGCGAGTAAAGTCGAAGGTCTCGTTCATTTAGGACGGGATGGGGGGAGGAAGAGGCTCCGACAACGGTCCTTATGTGCCCCCACAGTCCGTTAGGAATAGGAGGAGAACCTCGTCCTAATGCGAGCAAAGTCGAAAGCCTCGTTCATTTAGGACGGGATGGGGGGAGAGGCACAGACAATGGCCCATATGTGCCACCACAGTCCGTTAGGAACAGGAGGAGAATCTCATCCTAACGCGAGCAAAGTCGAAGGCCTCGTTCATTTAGGACGGATGGGGGGAGAGGCTCCGACAACGTCCTTATGTGCCCCCACAGCCCGTTAGGAACAGGAGGAGAACCTCGTCCTAGTGCGAGCAAAGTCGAAGGCCTCGTTCAATTAAAAAATTAGGATGGGATGGGGGGAGAGGTCTTGACAACGGCTCTTATGTGCCCCCACAGTTCGTTAGGAATAGGAGGAGAACCTCGTCCTAATGTGAGCAAAGTCGGAGATCGGGCCTCAAAGTCTACGCCAACCTCGGTCAGAGTTAAGATCCGAGACAACGTCGGCTAGAGATCAAACCTCCCCCGAGCGTCCGTATTAATCTCAGCTGCAGGAGACGAGATCTACTTCAACTTTGGTTGGAGATGAGATCTCCCCTGAGCTTTGATCTGAACCAACACGGAGCCCAAAAGAGAACGTCGGCAGTTGCCTTTTCCGCACTCCCTTCCTTCGAGTTTCGAACTCGGGAGTGGGGGGACTATTATTGGGGATAAACCCCGCTCTTACCGAAGTCCGGTTCAATGCTCAGCCTAATGCAACCAGTAGCTACGGAAGAGCTTCAGCGGATGGATCTTAGCCGAACTCCTTCAACCGGTCGAACTTCTCAGCGGTCGAGTTCCTTTGGGATCCCAGCGGACGAGCCTTAGCCGAACTCCATCAGCCTTCCGGACTCCTTGGTGGCCGAGCTCCTTCCGAACTCTCTAGCGATCGAGTTTTAGCCGAGTCCTTTCAACCGGTCGAACTCCAGCAGTCAGGCTTCTACAGAAGCCGAACTCCTTGCGGACTCCTTCAGCAGCCAGGCTTCTACGGAAGTCGAACTCCCTTTGGACCCCTCCAGTAATCGGGCTTCTATGGAAGTCGAATTTCTTGCGGACTTCTCCAGCAGTCGGGCTTCTACGGAAGCCGAACTCCTTTCGGACCCCTCCAGTAATCGGGCTTTTACGGAAGCCGAACTCCTTGCGGACTCCTCCAGTAGCCGGACTTCTATGAAAGCCGAACTCTTTACAGACTGTTGACAGATTCCTACAGACGATCCCACTACTGAACGGTTACACAACAATAATGATCGGCATTTATCAAGTTAATGACGATTGGCATTTATCAAGTCAATGACGATCGGCATTGATCAGGACGGTTACGATAGTCATTAATCAAGGCAGTTACAACAAGCTCCGCCTATAAAAAGGACCCTCCAGATACGCTTACGCCAGATTTTAAGCTCTTATCTCCTCGAAATTCTGCCGAACTCCACACTGAGCACTCCATTTCTGTTGGCCAGAGCTAACTTGACCGTCGGAGGGTCCTATCGGAGCTACCCCCATCGGCTCCGGATAGGACTTTATTTTGCAGGTCACCGGCGGCGACCTCGTCCCCTTCCACTTCAGTTCGATTCGGCGTCAACCAAATTCTGCACCAACAATATATATGAAAATCAGATCTAAAACTAATTATGTATCATATGCATGCAAAACTAGATCTAAAAGATGATCAAATATGATTGAAAACTGTTTTCAAAAACTATTCATCAAAAATTCAGATCTAGGTTCTCGGATCAACAATCACCATAACTTTTCTTTTGTTGTTCTTCTTCATGAGATATAATCACAGTGGCATCCGTACACATCATAAGAGTAACCCATTGATTGGGCGAGAGAGGGATTTCAATCCCTACTTCCTCTTATGACCGGATGGCCATGGTAATCAATCCAATCTAAATACTAGGCAATAGGAATACAGATCTGAACCATCTATGCATCTCATACATTATTTAATAATTTCATACTGAATAAAACTGAAATAAATCATTTAAATCTGAAACTAACTTTCAGATCTAAGATTAAAATCAGATTAAATATGTCTAAATGAAATCATGGCTCTGATACCACTGATAGAAAGCAGGGTAGGTTGCATGCATTTCAAAATTGTTTTGAAATCGCAACGGAAATAAATCTAGATCAACTATTAATCTATCGTGCATTAGATCAGATTTAATAATCTTCCTAACATGGATCTAAGACATATATAATCTAAAATTAATTTATGAGATCAGATCTCATACTTTAGCACGGGTCGAAGAACTCTGTAGTCAATAATCAAAAACTTGATAGGTTTCTTAAGCCGTGCAAGCGCCTGGCCTCAACAGATATCCACACAAGGTCCAATCTGATCCGAGGCTCGTCTTTCTCCTCGGGGTGTTAGCTCCCTCGCAGAGAAGACCTCTTGATGATTGATCTAGTTTTTCTTCAGATTTGGAAGATGATCTTTAGTTGAAGAAGAAATGGAGGTAGAAGAAGAGGCAGCAGTAGCGCGGCTTTCTTCCTCGGAGTCCCACACTTGGAACTAATGGAAATTCCCTTTCAAACTTTGAGGGGAGGATTTCAAGAAGTCCCTCTTTGTCACTAGTGGTCGGCCAAAGTTTTGATCTAAAAAAACTTCATTAGGCACCCCAAAGGCAGGTCCTTTTAAGGTGGCATCCAAGAGAATCTTGATAGACTCAAACTCTATCTTGAATTCAAGTTTGATTTCAGATTGAAACCAAACTCTATCCATATCCAAAAGAGAGAGAGTGGCCGGCCAAGAGGTGAATGGGCCTGGAAATCCTAATGCAAATCTAAAATTTGTGTGAGGAGAGGAGCATGGGCAAGGGATGGCGCATGGCAAGAGTCCTTCACAAAAAGGACTCTAGGGTTTTAGATTAAGCCTCAAACCAAATCTAATTTGGTTTAGACCCAAACATCTGATTGAACCTAATCTAATTAGGTCTCTAATCAGATTAAATTCTAATCCAATTAAGATTTAATTGAATCCAAATTCAAATCAAATTAGAAATCGATTCTCTTGCAATTGAGTCATCTTATAACTCAATTAAACCAAACCCAATTCAAGTCAAATTGAATCCAATTCAATTAGACTTGATCTAAAACTCATTGCTTAATCAAATTGAGCCTAATTAGTAATCAAATTACTAATTAATTCTTCTGCAACTTTTGCATTGGATTAATTATCAATCATAATGATAATTATATCCTTAATGATTACAATTGTCGATCAATTATCGGATCAGACGGAAACCTCTTTTGTGTGTGATCTCGTAGGTTCTATTCTATCTGGTAGTGAGATACATTATGATCTCTATCATAATATCATTGAAATTTTTTTCGATGGGATGGAACAACTTCAACATTATCCATCGAGAATCATCGATCATCAAGATGATGCTCGTGGGTCCTACAATCCACTAGTGACACCTAGTAGATGTAGTAGTAATTGAGCAGAATGAAAGTATGAACCTTTAGGTACAGTTATTGTATGATTCAGTCTTTCTATCGTGAGTCCTAACTGAGGTCATGGATAATTCGTCAAACCCCATCGTCAGTCATATATAAGATTGGTTTGACTCAAATTCACTTGTGAATCTCGTGGAAACTCTTTTGCAGTATTCACACTAGCTTTGACCAAAGACTTACTAAACTCGGTCTCGCGAATCACATAGGACTACATCTTTTCTACTAAGATCGATAGATTCTATTTAAGTGCATCATACTTCTAATAACGAATCTGAATTCACTATAGCCAACATACACAACAAGGACCCGAATGGCTAGGGTCCAAGTGGATGTGCAGTCAAACTATAGTAGCTTTGCTGCGAATAGCTAATGCACCATAGGTCAAAGGACTAGTCACACTACTGCAGCATCGAGAAGACCACTGACGAGTGAGTAGACATCCAAGTGGTTTCTTGTGATGGTCACGCTCAGTGCAAGTTATTCTCTAACAACCACCTGCATTATCATCCTAGTATCACCATGCTACAGCCTCGAGACTTATTTGTGAAGAAGATGATCGTGCTTCGATCTAACTAGATCGATCACTGTCCTCCGTGATGATCCTTCAATTGAGAGCATTTAAAAATTAACCACTAATATTGTATGTCTCAAATTCTCAACACCTTGAGAATATATAAAATCATCTTTGTTAATTTCTAGGACAAATCATGGACATATAAACATGACTGGAAATAAGAATGCTCTTTATTAATAATAAAAGTTTTACAAGTTCAAATACAAGCTCTTTAAATATAAATGTGTTAGCCAACAATTGGCTTTCTAGGGCACACATCTAACATATTTGCCATATAAGGCTTCTGAAACTGCTATCTGAACGGTTTTGGTGTTCTTCTTAACATGGGATCTCACGTCCAAATCTCAGTCTGCTATGGATGGCAAATTGGCCCAAAGTGGAAACTTGGTTTCTATTTCACCGTATGGTTAAACTGCATGTTGCTTGGTGTTTGTAGCCATATTTCTACTAACCAAATAAAAATGGATATGAAAATGGATATTAGATGGATAGCATTTCTGCTTCAGAATCTACTTGAAATGTCAAATCTACACCTGCTTCCTAGGTGCTTTCTTACACAAGGTGTTTCTAAAGTATTCACTTCCTCCTAACCATGCCTGCCCTCGATGCTGGAAAGTAAGATATGGATATATTGCTATTCGTCCATATCCTTTCCATTCTTAGGCCTATTCCTTTGGTTGGATTAGCATAGCATAGTCTTTCTTTCACTCAAGGCTTTGGTAATTGTTTTATGTTGCAAATGCTTTCTTCTGATGATGAATAAAAACTATAATTATGATTATGAAGCAAATACTTTGATTTCTTGAGCATAGTTACCATACTGGTTAACTTCATTTTAGTTCCTGTTTAACATTCCGACAATTACTTTTCTAGTTTAGAGAATTTGTCTGCAAGAGGTGAATTTGCATAAGTTGTATTTATCGCTTCAATGTAGTTTGAATCTGCAATATGTGCTAGCTTTGCATGTGATTTGTTGATCAGATATTTAAATTTTATATAATGTATATGATAAAAGGTCAGGATAAATCAGTGCTAGAACATGCGTCCTACTGTTCTTTTTTCTTCCTCAGTAAACATGGTTAGCAGCCTATATAAGATGCATCACTATAAAAAACTTGTTGGATTTGATTGCAATGGATTACCAAAACTGCCCTTATATCTGCAAGTCTTCCACCCCTTACTGCTAACGATCATGCTACCTAAAAGAGTAATTGATGTTTGTATGCCATCTAGGAAAATCACAGTTATTTGGAGGTGAGAAATGGACCTTCAACTAGATGATCCTGATCCATAATCCTAGTTTTCCTTTCGACAACTCTTTTTAAGAAAGAAAGGGCTACTTTCTTTGCTGCAGGTAATGTAAAATTTTAATGGTCTTTCATGAAATCTTTGCTCAATTAGTTGTGTATTAGGTCATTATTCCATAATTAGAGACAATTGGATCTGCAAAGCACCGTCCTCTCCTATGCACATGTTCTAGGTATACAGCCAGGGTTGAGATTGTTGCAACCATTGGAAGAGGTTGCTTGGCTAGTAGAGTCATAATATTATCTGAAATGATGAATTTCTCTTCTGATTCATGATCCTTAGTTTCTTGCTCCTTTTGACATTAGTTGAAAAGTTGATTTATGGAGCATTTATAGGAGTTGGGAGTCAAATGAAGAAACAAGATGATTGAAAGAGAATTGTAGTTGAGAAAATTTTGAAAAGATATTCAATGCTCTTATAAACTTGAGTAAGATGAGGTACTGATGAAGTGGGTGAGATACAAGCAAGTTGCATTTAGAGTGTAAATTCATTATATGGAGGAGATGACTGCAACCTTGGTTTCTTTTGATTTAGAAGTATAATATTCTTTTCATGAAATAGTAAACTTTAAGGGCTCACCGTATTTGCAAAGTATTGGTGTCAAGAAAGAGGCTTACAAACTTGATCAATGGCATGTCAAAGATTATATCATACTTTCAAGTTTCAAACTATCTTTACTTTGTTTTGCTGAGATTTAGGTTGGCTCACATGTGGGGACTTTTAATAAATTTTAAAAAAAACTTGATGTGTCTATATGTTAAAATGCTGCTTCATATATGGGAAATGATGTAGAAGTTGCTTCTTTCTTAAACTGGATGTTTTAAGCAACGGGTTCAGTATTTGGTTTGTATTGAATATGGTTACCTTGTATGCAAATTAGATGTCTGAGAGAATCCTTAAGATTGTGTGCCCTTAACTTCAAGTTGTGTTGGGAGTTTATTAAGCTAGAGGGTCCTTGTAGATAAACTTGGTCTCAATATCTGCAATGAGTAGGATGGGTATGTTGTTGGCTTGTATCTAGAGTTGATATTATTGCAACCTAATTGCTGCTAGGCTTGTAGAATAACAACAATAAGCTCTAAAATAATGAATATATTTTGATTTTGATTTTTGTTTTTTAATCAACCAATGGTCCCTCTACTTGATTTGTTAACTTTCTACAAATATTGTTTAATTGTTATGTTTTTATGTTATATTTGTGAAATTACTGTGAAATGTCGGGTTATCAATGTTTTATATACTGTTGGCATCGGTGCTCTATCCCCTTGCTTGTTACCTATTACTTTGATGAAACTAGAAGAAGCAAGATTCACCGTGTCGAAAATGGATCCTGTGTCGGTCGTCTAGTGGTATGGTTCAGTATACCGGCTTTCCATTTCATATTGGGCCTGAATTGGCATGGTAAATAAAGCAAGGGAGAGGGATAATCAGAAAGAGGCAAAGAGAGTTGGAGGGAGAGGGAGATGATAGAAATGCCGATGGTAGCCGTTGGAGGGCCATGGAGGTCCCCTGAGGAGCGGGAACTCCGAACTGAGAGAGGAAATTGAGGGGGGGGGGAGAAAGAGGGGGAGGGAGAGGGAGGGAAGGAGAAGGAGAGTGCGGGGAGGTTGGCAGTGGACACCGAAGGGCTGCGGAGGCCTGATTCCTCCTCCCCCCTTCCACCGATTGAAACAAGGGCACTCGTCTCTGTTTTGATCATAATTTTAAATTTTTTTGCTAACTCATAATGAAGTCAGCAAAGCTGTTGCCGACTTCACTTAAGTGAAATTTGCAATAGGTTTGCCGGCTGCATTGCTTGTCAGCAAAATAAAAAAAACCTAAGTGAAGTCACTACTGTCAACTTCACCTAAAATCTAGAAAATAATTTGAAATAAGGACTTCCATCCCCATTTTGATCAGCCGAATCCAGTCTCCATTGGCCTCGGCAGGCCTCTGGAGGCTCCATCTCCCTCCCCCCTCTCTCTCTTCCTTCTTCTTCCCCCCTCTTTGCCGGCCCTCCAATGGGTGTCGTGGCCCTTTGATGGCCTCCGGAGGGTCTCTCTCCCTCTTCCTTTCCTTCCCTTTCCACCTCTCTCTCTCTCTCTTTTGCCCTCCTTTCCTCTCCTGCCAGTGTTCCAAATTTTACACCGGAACCATATCAGTGGGCTGCCAGTATGGTTCAACACTCCCTAAACCAGCCAAGTTTTTGGACGGTTCAGTGAACACCGAGAAGAAGTGTGTTGATACCTTAAACTACAAATCCTTTCCTATTCCTATGGTTGGCATTTCAGATCAAGGCATGACCTCATAAAAGTCTGCAAACATGTTACTTCCAGATCTTGACTTTATGTCAACCCTTTGTGTTGGTGCCAAATGCCTCATTAAGGTAAGTTTGGGCTATAAAGAAAGTTGCTGGATACAGAAACCCATCTCACTTGTTATACAATTGAGCTCATGTAATTAGGGAGGTGGGTTTTAATCAAGAAAAAAAATTATCATACATTGAGACATACATGCATGGTTGCATGCATGCATAATGAACAGTATATTGTGGACAAATGTATGTTTTTGGTAAACACGTACAATTAGATTTATATGCCAGTTAGAGATAGATGGAGAGTTTTGACAGGAATGGAAACTTATGTCTAAGTATGTATATGAATTGGACCTGGCATTATGTTTTAAGAAGAATGAATCTAGTTCTTCATTATTAAGCCCTCAGAATTATAGATATGATGATTTTTGTTCTGTTGTGTATGATTTGTAACATACAAATGATGCTTGAACAACTTACCGACATGTTAAAACCTAAAAGGGGATTTGTTCCCAGAAGCAACCTTCAATTGTCATGATATTTGGCCATGCTAATATTAAAAGGACATATTGGTGCTTATGGGTTGCTGTTTCAGGTTCTCTAGTATAATGAATCTCTTTTATTTTTGAGTTCATTGTCACATGAACATTGATGCCAGACTAGAGTTGCCTTCGGAGATCAAACTCAGATTGCCTTAAAGAAAATTCTAAAAAGATGCAGAAGTGAAGAACATTATCAGTAACACCTGTTCTTTTGAGACTTCTGATTTATCAATAGTAGAGAATCATCTTAACATTATTATGTACCTTATTCATATTTTGTATAGGAAAAGAACTTTCTGTTTCTTCTTGTCATCTTTCGCTCAATATATATGAAGAGGAGGTTCCGAGCAGCCCTACCAGTTTGCCAGTTTAATTTAAAAGAAAATGTGTCCTTTAAATGTGTAGATTGAGTTACCTATGAAAAATTTATCATATGTAAATTGATAACAAATGGATGATGATCTTTTGTTGCAGGATATCTCCTATTTTAGTGTAGCCAATGAGATTTACATTCTTTTGTTAACATTATTTCCATAGCTGTTTATTTAATTTAATCATGAAATGTCGTGACTAACAATTATTTTTCTCCCTTGTATGTTCCTGAGTTCAGCATTGCAGGTAATGCTGTTTTGTTGAGGTCGGACTTGACACCAGCATTGAAAGCTCTTAAGGATAGGTTGATGACTAAAAATGTGGTGTGTCTGGTTACCATATATGCTCGTTTACATGCCTTTCCAAGTATGATGCTTGTTTTGTTTCTAGTCCTTGACTCCACTTCTTGGGTTACTAAGTCATGGCATTTTGCAGGCAGAGGAAATAGCTGAGAAGCTTTGTGAATCAGTTGCAGCTAGTCTTGAAGGGAAAAAGCTGGGATCCTTCACAAGAGTTTCCTCTACCGTTCAGGTTTCTTAATGACCTTCCTTTTAGTTATTCATTATTTTGTCAACCACATTCTGCTTTTGTGGACACTTCTGGGACCCTATCTCCTATTGTTGGATAACTACTGCAGACAGCAATGGAGGAGGCTCTTCTTCGCATTTTAACTCCAAAAAGATCCATTGACATTTTGAGAGATGTACATGCTGCTAAAGAGCAAGGGAAGCCATATGTTATAGTTTTTGTTGGTGTTAATGGAGTTGGAAAATCTACCAATCTCGCCAAGGTTAAGATAAATATATTCTTTTTTTTACTTTTTTAACTTTCTTTTTTTTTTTAAGTATGAAACTTAGATCAGTTTGAATAAGCCCAAATGCTTATGTTACCTCTTCTCTTACATACAATGCACAGGTTGCATACTGGCTCCTCCAGCATAATGTCAGTGTCATGATGGCAGCATGTGACACATTTAGGTCAGGTGCTGTTGAGCAGCTCCGTACGCATGCACGCAGACTCCAGGTATGACTTTAACACCCTTTTCTTTTGTCATAATCTTATCTTTTTGATGGTATATGTAAGAAATGTTGAGTGATTTGCATTAAACATGAGAAGGGTTATAACTTTCAGTCCAAATTGCTCTGTCTTTCTGGTTCTTAGATTAAACAATGATATTTCAGCTTACTCGTGCCAAAAGATTGCAGTAATTCCTTAAGCATGCTGTTAGTAGAGTGCTTAATTTGCTTTTTGGCATGGCATGATAATACCAAAATCACCCATCACGAGTCCATTCAATTGATTATAAAATATCTCTGACTTGCAATGATGCCTAGTATTTAATTTAGAGGGAACTATAGGGATGTCATGATGACAATTCTGGTGTTTGCAATTGTCTCGAAATGCTACATAGCTGTCCTATAAATATCTATTTAAGACAATAGTCAGTTGTGATGTCAAATATTAAATGTGACTTCCAATTCGGGAGTATGCTGTGTGCTGAGTAACATCAGTGATAATTGAAACTTCTCTGCAGATACCTATATTTGAGAAAGGTTATGAAAAAGATCCAGCGATTGTAGCAAGAGAAGCTATTCAGGAGGCTTGTCGTAATAGTTCGGATGTTGTTCTTGTTGATACAGCTGGCCGGATGCAGGTATAGATTGATTGAGGTGTCTTTTTCTTTTCCCTTTTCCTTGCTGTTCCTATCTTCTGACTGCAAAACTATTTGTGCATTTCTGTATAACTATTTGACATATTAGGACAATGAACCACTGATGAGGGCACTCTCCAAGCTCATCAATCTCAACAACCCAGATTTAGTTCTTTTTGTTGGAGAAGCATTGGTTGGAAATGATGCAGTCGATCAACTATCAAAGTTTAATCAGGTACTGAGATTCTTGCAGTCAACTGATTCTAATTTTGCTTAAAAGGGCTTGGGGTATTGTGCAAACATACCTATTGAAAGGGGAAGCAAATTGTTTTGTTGTTTCACATTTGCTGTTTGACACTTACAGTCATCACTTTATATAAAACTTTGGTGCAGAAATTAGCAGACCTATCAACAGTTCCTAATGCTAGGTTGATTGATGGCATCCTACTTACCAAGTTTGATACGATTGATGATAAGGTTATAAGCTG
Organism: Cocos nucifera; assembly: GCA_006176705.1. Lineage (NCBI taxonomy): Eukaryota > Viridiplantae > Streptophyta > Magnoliopsida > Arecales > Arecaceae > Cocos > Cocos nucifera. The sequence continues at coordinate 63,366 of QRFJ01000299.1, forward strand.
TTAGGCATTGAAGTTTACATTAAATTTTGTGTTGGTTTCTTTTCTTAGCTCACTTGTAAATTACTTGCAGGTTGGTGCAGCTCTTTCCATGGTTTACATTTCTGGAGCTCCTGTAATGTTTGTTGGCTGTGGTCAGTCCTATACAGACCTCAAGAAGCTCAACGTTAAGTCCATTGTCAAAACTCTTCTGAAGTGAATGGTGTTCCGCGTACTCTCACATGATTGGCTGTTGTTTATTTGCAAACTTAAATCCCCCATGACCTCATCGTCTTGACTTTGGAAGTGGAATCAATCTGCTGTTGTTTAAATCCATATCATCAATTTTTCTTTTGGTATATGCGTTCTCTGTTTATTGTTTGCTCTGGTCAATCAGACGTGCTGAAACCAAATGAATCTGTTGTGGATGAATGCGTGGGCTCTATATGCTACATATGGTAAATGGCAGGGAGAGGACTATATCTGCATTATATACCATCGTATTTTTCGTAAGAGGGGCCGAGAAAGAACATTTCCTTCGCATGGATGAGTCGGTGACTGGAAAACTATATTCCTGTGATCAGAACCACTAACATTTATGGGTTTTTGTCGGTTATCATGATTAGTTCACTAATCCCTTAGTGAGATTCGTGAGATTTTATGTTAGGTGTGTATGATGGGATGAAAACTATTGGCCATCATGGCTAAGGTTGTAAATAGTTTGGGTAGGTTGTAAATAGTTTGGGTTGATATGTTCGATATGATTCATTTTTATCAGGCAAGAAAGTGCGCAAGAAAGAAATCAATACCATTTTCATCAGACAACATACTTTCCAGCCCACCTTGGTTCAAGCAGTTTCATCAAATTATAGACTGGTAGCTCAATCGAAGCCCATCTCTGTATCCCATAATTGCTTTACTTATGGAGTGATGCTTCAAAGTTCCCATTTCCTTAAAGGTTGTCCTATGTATGACAATAGAATAGACTATGTCATTCCGCAAGATGCTCTTGCTCTTATATATTCTGGTAAGATCACTAAGTATTTTGCTTGCTCTTATATGTTCTGATAGGATCACAAGTGCCTAAATACGAGGCCACTCCCTATTAAATTTTATATGCTTATTTTTCATACTAGCATGACCCATTCTATTTTTCTTACTCAAGTGTTTCAATATGATGATCCAAACTGGACCTGACTTGAACTTGAATGTTTCAAATTGAGGCTAGGTTATATACGGACCGACCTAAATTGAATGACCTGATGGGGCAAATCTTTTTATCATAGATCCAATTCAATTCGGTCCAATTTTTTATTGGATTAGGTTTAGATTTAATATTAAAACCCAATCAAAGAACTGGATCAGGTTGGGGTTACTAAATATCCGGTTCAATTCAACCCATTTGCGCCTCCTAATCATGGCTTTCTACTCTGTTGAGGGCATAACATATTATGGGTTTTCAGGCAGAGGTTTGTTAGTATGCTTGTAGCTGTGCATGAATTGGAAAGGAGCACAATGAATGGAAGGAAGTACATGCCAAAGTAGATATCACTATAAGATTGATTGTTGAGTGCAATGATGGATCATGTTTAACTAATAGGTACAATAGTGAGTCTATATTCTGAAAGGATTGAGCTAGAAAATTGAGTATCCTATCTAGGGATGCCAATGTCAATGATGGTATTCATGACAAAAAGTTGCACTCATTGTTTATAATTATTTAAAAATCTTGACTCTCAAATAATTCTTTAATTTGGAAACCCTATGGTTGGATACTCCATCATTGTTCAGTGGTAGGTCCTGTGTCCAAACAACTAGAAAGATGATGATGAATATGAGAGCTATGACAGTGAAGAAAACCCTAGAAATGGATGCCATGTCAACCAAATAGTGGAGAAAGAAGACATCTGCCATGAGGAGAACAATTTCCACCATTATCTCATTGACCCTCTCTCTCTCTCTCTCTCTCTCTAAAAAGAAGCCATTCATTGTGAGGGGGAGGGGAACGATGGTAGAATAGGCGAGTGTGGTGGTTTTGTTTTTCGAGTTAAATCCTTGCTTCACACACACACACACTAAGTTGTGGTTTTGTAGTAGTTGATGTTTCATTAGACAGCTTTGAAATATTGCAATTAAAAGACCTTGATTCCAATTAGTCCCACATTAACTTTTCTTATGCTATTTTTTCCTTTTAAACAATATTTCCTTACAATCTCAATCATCAAGTGCTGTTGTTGGAGCTTGGTTCGAGTGCATTTTACATTTAGGTCAACCATTCTAAATTTGATTATTTTATATATATGTGTGTATATATTGCAGGTCAAGTCGGTTTAAGTCCCCTTTTTTGGTTTAAGTCCCCTTTTTAAACTTTAATCGAAACTAAACCAAATTTTTCAGTTTCAAAAAATTTCGAATGAAAAACTAAATCGAGTGCAAAAATTTTGGATCGGTTTTATTTTTCTTGCACAAGCCTATTTTAAAGTGGGGCGCTACTTATGCTATGGAAGCCCAAGGTGTTTCAAAGCCAATTGCAGAACCCAATTTGGTGCTTTAGCTGCCTTTATTTTGGTGTGAGGCCTAGCCATGAGTCAAATGAGATAGGCTTTTGGCCCAGCCCTGTGTCAAATAGGAGGCTCGGAGGTTTGTTCCTCATCTAAAACAAGAAAATCCCTATTTGAATATGATGGAGGAGGAGTCCTCCAACTTAGAGTTTGTTGGAGGCTAGGAAAGCCTAGCCTCCACATCTATTTAAAGAATTCAAACCCTTGTTCTTCCTCACCAAGAAATCACCATAGCCACCATGCTTCCTCTCGCTTATGTTTTCTCCTCTTGATTGTCAAAGGCTTGGGCTCACTATGCTTGCCAGAAATCATAACCAATCTCACTGGAGATAAGGTAAGAAGCTCCCAAACCCCTCTATGCTTCTTTCCTATCTTGCCCTCTTTGATTGAGTCTTCGTTGATCTAGCAAGAAATTATTAAGAAACAATATGAGAATACTTTCCCCTATTTCTAGAGCTGAATATTATCATTGCATCCTCTTTTCTAGTTGTCCTCATCATTGCCGGAGTTATTGACTAGTTCCCCCATAATGGGTCTTGGCCATCGCCAAGGTGTAGCCACCTGCAAACTATGAGAAGGCTCGATCCTTCTTCTATTTCTCCAAAAAGAAAAACAAGGAAAAAAATGGAAGAAAAAGAAAAAGAAAAGAAATAAAGAAAGAAAGAAACAATTTCCTCTCTCGAGCCTTTCTCTCTCTTATTTGTTTTGTTTGATCTTTCTCTTTCTTATTTCTCTATCTATAAAGTTTCTCTCTAGCCTCTTTCTCTCTCTTATTTGATTTTTCTCTCTCTTCTCAAACCTCTTTTCTTTCTCTAGAAGATAGGTGATAAGTACTTGATATATTGTAACAAAAAATATTAAATATTATTGTATTGTATGTTTATTAGTTGAATTTGATGTTCTTAATCTATTTTGCAGGTAATTAGGAGATTAGGCTCATTCAAGCTAATCCAGACTTAAATTAGGTCAATCAAGCAAAAATCAGATATCTAATGGGCTAAGAGCAAACAACTCAAGAGGTTAAGTCACGATCAATGGCTAGGAAGCAATTCATTGAAATCCAAGGGCCAAGAAGAGAGATAGTTTCTTTAAGGATTTAGATCGAAAATAATTAATCAAAGGATTAAAAATTAAGGCACGTATCTATGAAGCTCTAACTCAACTTGGAGCATAATCCAAAGATCCTACATGTTCCATCCCAAACTGATTTAGCATGGATCACAGAGTGAAAAGAAATGAGGATATGCCAAAGAGAAAAATAAATTACATGCTAATTCCTTCTTACCATATTTTTTACGCCGTAATTAGAAGTCTACACCAAATCATAGATTTCTCATGCACACTTCATCTCATCCATCCATTCCTATCATATCTTTAGTCCCATATTGCTTAACCAATAAATCCTCCTACCTCCTAGCATCTATAAAAAGCTCCTAAGGCTTCAACCAAAAGCATTCCTTCCATCCATCTCCATCTAGCCCTAGCCTTTACACCTCCTCTCTCTCTCCCACTAAGTCTCCACTTTTCTTTCTTTCTTCTTCTTCCTCCATAAAACTCTCTTCTTCCTCTTTTCTTTCCACGGGTTAGAAGTAAGAAGATGGCAATGACAGACAACATCCCTTCTATGCGTGGCTAGGCTCCATCATCTCAAGAGGGAAGATGAATCTTGTAAACAGATGGTTTGATGTTGATCTATTTTATATATCTCTTTTTTTTATCAATAAAATTTTTAATTTATTTAAAAATTAAAAATACACTATTTTTTTTGCTTCATTTATAAAGATCTAGATTTTGAACAATTTATGCTCTAAAAGATGTATCGTGATTTGAGGATACAGTGCGTACTCAGATAAGAGATAAATTATATCAAAAAGAATAGATCCTCTCTTTTACTTGTGAAATTTAGTTAAATAGCTTATGCTCTAAGGGACTGACCATGATTTGAGGATGCGGTCTGTGCTAAAAAAAAATAAGCTATACCAACTGAAATCACAAGTAGTGGTGCTGTAGTAGGAAATGGATATGATATCTATTTTATAAAAAAATTCAATCTTTTGAGGTTTCTCTTCTATATCGAATTCATTAAGTTTTTTTAAATATTATTTTATCAATCAGATTAATTCTTTAATTTTTAAAAAATAATCAAGTCTTTTTTTAATTTTCTAAATAACTGCCTTAGATCCCTAAGGACTCGACCCGATTCATCTTATTCTATGGAGTAGTAGTTGGTTAACTTTTATCTTTGATCGCTCTCACGATAAGAGCACATCAAATTTTGGCACCATTGCCGAAAATCTTGGCATGGTTGATTTAAAAAAAATAATTATTTTTATTACTTTATTTTATGATCTCTTACCTTCTTAATTCTAATATTTGCTTTTTATTATTGTAGATAAAAGAAATATATATATTTTACTGCTTTCAATGTCTTTATTTTTTTCTTTCTACTTTAGATTGTTTTGCTGTCTTTCTAGTAAAATAATTTTCTATCTTTTATATAGATTTAATTTTCTACCTAATTAGACCTTCCTCTTATTTACTTTATTTTTAATACATTCTCTAGATATAAAAATATATTTTTACCTTTAATTTACTACTCTTAAAGTAGATTTGAGTCTTTGCTTTACTTGTAGGTTATCTAGTTGTCTTTTTAATCTTTGCATAATTTACTTTTTATTTAGTTAGATTCTATAAATCTCTTCATACATAATTAACTTAATTTAAAACTTACCTCTTAGTCTTTCTTGCTTAAAGATAACATAATATTAAAAAAAAAGAACCATAAAATACTTAACTAAAATCGAGAAACTAATTAAACTTTAAAAGATTCTTACTTTTATTGGACATCCTCTCATTTTGCATCTCATCTTCATAATTAACCTTAAGGGCATTAACCCATTAATTAGATAAAATGGGGATTTGATCATCCTTTCTTAGCCCAAAAATCACATCCATCATTCTACATTAATCCAAGCCTTAATTTTAAAATTAATTAGACGTTAGCCCTAGGAATTTCGAGCTCAATAGGACAAGAAAGTCCCAGAGTTAGACCACGTTTGGATTGATTAATTGCTTGGTGTCTAAGGCAAGTGATTTAAGAAGGTGGTTTTTAATTGATTCCATTGTCTGACCTGGCAAGAAAAACAACAAGCAGGAAATCTTCCACATCTTACACTTACCTGGCCGAGTCAGTCAGTTAGTTTTGGACTTGGAGTGCTCAAAGACAGTCTTGAAAATTAGGAGCTATCTAGATCTAGATTAATCCTAAGGTAGAGAGTCCTTACTTGTCTAACTTGATTGCAATTAACATCCAAATATTAACTAATTTTTTTTCTCTTTCATTTTTAGATTTAGGACTCCTTAGGATCCATCTCTAAAACTCTTTTCTTATCTATCTCTCCTTCCTTTTCTTTCTTCTTCTATAAAATAAATAAATAAATAAAATTTTATAAAATTGTAACTTGGAAAAGAAAATCTGGTCAACTTGTGAGGATTGAATCAAACCCCATTTCAAGTAAAGAAATTGTTGAGACCATCATGGGTGAACCCAACCAAGAATCCAAATTTCTTAAGGACCTATGCTATCCTGTGGGCTCTGCCCAACCATCATGTATAAGATTCCCTGAGATTACAATTGGTAATTTTGAAATTAAACCTCAAATAATTAACATGCTTTCCAAATTCACCGAAATTAAGGATACCTACATTTTCATTAGAGAATTTGAGGAGGTTTATGAAATCATGCAAATACACCAAATGTCACAAGATGCCATAAAACTTAGGCTGATCAATTTTGTACTTAAGGACAATGCAAAGAAATAGTTATACAGCCTACCCAACCAGTCAATCATGACATGGGAAGGTTTTGTAAAGATGTTCTTAAGAAAATTTTTTTTCCATCATAAGACGGCCAAATTTAGAAACGAGATTAACCAGTTCTACCAACTAGGAGGAGAGTCTTTCTGGAAGTGCCTAGATCAATTTAAAAATCTCCTAAGTCAATGTCTACATCATGGTATAGAGATTTGGAGGTTGTGCTAAATTATCTATGAAGGTCTAGACCCAAATTCCAAAATAATGTTGGAATCAATGTGCCAGGGCCAATTTATGTATAAGGAACCCGATGAGGCCTGGCAATTTTTGGAAGATCTTGCAAAAAAAAGTCTGTAATGGGAGTCGACTAGAGAAACAAAAAAATCCACACCAATAAGAGGTGGGATGCACCAAGTCCAAACATCCCTAGCTACGGAGGCTAGAATTGCGACCTTGACCCATAGGATTGAAGCCTTAGAACTTCAAGGACATCCCCAAGCAAACCAAATATCCACACCTATGTGCAATGGATGCGATACACCAGACCACATCTTGGAAGAATGTTCTTCACTAGAAAACCCAATCAAAGATGGGCTTGCACAAGTTAATGCAGCCTATCAAAGACCTATAAACGATCCTTATGCACCAACGTATAACCCGAGATGAAGAAACCATCCAAATTTTTTAGATCACAAGGTTCCAATTCAGGTAGTCATATTCCAAAGCAGCTTTATCTAAGGACCAACCAAGCACCAGCTAACCCACCAAGATTTGGTCAAGAGAAAAGGTTGAACACTTTAGAAAAGGGTTTGGAAGTCTTGCTTAAATCAACTTCCAAACCATGGGACAATTATTAAATGCAAATACCTAGGTAATTGCCTGTATAGAAATGCAGCTAGGTCAGTTAGCCACCACAATTAGTGAAAGAGAAAAGGATAGATTACCAAGTCAATCTGAGGCTAACCCCAGGAACCAGAACAACCAACTATCCCAACAAGGATCCTAGTTCAACCAATTGAATGCCATTCATATATTAAGATCTAAAAAATAAATAGATAACCATATGGAGACATCCAAAATAGAAGAAGAGATAGAAGATCCACTATTCGAACCACTGTCTGACTAGGGCCAACTTAAAAAATCCAAGGCATCAGAACCTGAGGCAGCACCAAATTCGATAGTGGAGCCCTTACCAAGAGTTGATGGATCAACTACTAAGGTTGTAGCATCCTTTCCTAACAGACTTAGGCCTAACCAAAACTCAGCCCAATTAGATAAGATCTTGGAGGTCTTCAAGCAAGTTAAGGTGAACATTTTCTTACTAGACATGATCCAACAAGTTCCTTCTTATGCTAAATTTCTTAAGAATCTATGTACCAAGAAAAAGACCACTAATGTACCTAAGAGAGCCTTTCTAGTAGCTAGTATGAGCTCATACTTGTCAAACCACGTACTAGTAAAGTACAAAAACCCAGGGTCCCCCATCTCATGCATTATGGGAGAAATCTTAATCGATAAGGCTCTATTAGATTTAGGGGCGAGTGTTAACATATTGCCATATTCCGTATATGAGCAATTAGGGTTAGAAAAACTCAAGCCAACGGGGATGACCCTACAACTAGCTGACCGATCCTTAAAAGTTTCAAGGGGAATAGTTGAGGATGTGCTAATCAAAATCAGTGACTTTATTTATCCAGTGGATTTTATAATTTTAGAGACTAAACCTATATCAAATCTAAAGTGTCAAATCCCGATCATTCTAGGTAGACTATTTCTAGCCATAGCTAATGCTCAAATCAACTATCGAAATGGATTAATAAAACTTTCTTTTGGCAATATGTCAATAGATTTGAACATTTTTCATCTGACTGAAACAAACGATCTAAACTGGATTCAAGATAATGCTTATGAACCCATTGACCTCAGCGATGAAGAGTTCGACTTTAAACTTTTGATGGACCAAGAATTTGAAGAGGCCAATGAAGTCACTACAATCAGCAAGCATAGGATGGAATCAAGATGGGAGCCCCCAGTGGAACCACTTGAGTTAATGGTCAAACCACTGCCCAAACCATCAATTGAGGAAGCACCAAAGTTAGAGCTAAAATCACTCCTCAAGCACCTCAAATACACCTACCTAGGTCTATCAAAAATTCTGTCAGTAATCATTTCAACAGACCTAGACCCCATGCAAGAAGAAGAATTGTTGACTATCCTTAAAGAAAATCAAGAAGCATTAGGTTGGACCATGATTGACATTAAGGGGATTAGCCCTTCAATCGTTCAACATCGAATTCACCTAGGAGAGGATGCCAAGCCAACTAGAGACCCCCAAAGAAGGCTAAACCCAGCTATGAAGGAGGTAGTAAAGAAAGAAATTCTCAAGCTGTTAGATAATGGAATTATCTATCCAATCTCAGATAGCTCATGGGTTAGCGCAATCCAAGTGGTCCCTAAAAAGTCTGGGATCATAGTGGTCCAAAATAAAATAAATGAACTTATACTGATGAGAGTTCAAACTGGATGGAGAGTTTGTATTGATTATAGAAAACTGAATGTGGCCATAAGAAAGGATCATTTTCTCTTGCCATTCATCGATCAGATGTTAGAGAGGTTAGCCGGACATGAGTTTTATTGCTTTCTGGATGGATATTTCAGCTACAATCAAATTCCCATAGCACTAGAGGACCAAGAGAAGACTATGTTCACATGCCCATTTGAAACTTTCACCTATAGATGCATGCCTTTGATTTGTGTAATGCTCCATCTACTTTTTAAAGGTGCATGATTAGCATCTTTTCGAACATGATCGAGCGGTTCCTTGAAATATTTATGGATGATTTTTTTATTTTGGCTTCACTTTTTCTGAATGCTTACACCATTTAAGATTAGTCTTAAAAAGATGTAAAGAAAAATATTTAGTGCTTAATTGGAAAAAATGCCAATTTATGGTCAAACAAGGGATAGTTCTTGGCTATGTGATCTCAAAGAAAGATATTGAAGTGGACAAAGCCAAGATAGATCTAATTGCAAATCTTCCACCACCTAAATCAATCAAGAAAGTTCGTTCATTTTTAGGACATGCTGGTTTCTATTGGAGGTTCATCAAGAATTTTAGCCAGATAACCCATCCGCTGATAAATCTCTTAGTGAAGGAAGTCAGGTTCGAGTTTACTCCTGAATGTCTCGAATCCTTCGAGCATCTGAAAAAGAAACTAACTTCAACCCCAATTATACACCCACCTGATTGGACTCAGCCCTTCAAACTCATGTGTGATGCATTTGACCACTCTATCGAAGCCGTTCTAGGGTAGAAAATTAATAAGCTACTATGAGTAATCTATTATGCCAGTAGAACCCTCAACAATGTGTAGCTTAATTATTCAATAATTGAAAAGGAGTTCTTGGCCATCATCTTTGCACTTGAGAAATTTAGAACTTATTTGGTTGGATCGCATACCATTATGTACGCCGATCACTCAACTATCAGACACCTCTTAGCAAAGAAGGATGCCAGGGCACGCTTAATCCGATGGATTTTACTGCTCCAAAAATTTGACTTAGAAATCAAGGATAAGGAAGGAACATAAAATTTAGTAGCTGATCACCTATTTCAATTAATAAATGTACCCTCCAACGAACCACCAATTAGAGAATTTTTTCTTGATGAGCAACTTATGTCCATGACGGTCGAACCATGGTATGCTGATATAGTCAATTACTTAGCCACCGATGAGATCCCCGTACATTGGACCACTCAGGATAAAAACAAATTCTTTTCTCAAGCGAAGTACTTCATTTGGGATGATCCTTACTTATTCAAACAATGTCATGATCAAATCATTAGAAGATGTGTCCCAGACCATGAGGCTAGAAGTATTCTATCGTTCTGTCATGACCAAGGATGTGGTGATCATTTTGGAGCCAAAAAGATAGCCGCTAAGGTGCTCCAAAGTAGATTTTATTGGCCTAACCTATTTAAAGATGCCTATTACTATTGCAAAAGTTGTGTTAGGTGCCAACAAGTAGGCTGGATCACAAAGAGAGATATGATGCCACTGAATCCAATTTTGATTGTAGAAATTTTTGATGTATGGGAAATGTTAGATATATGTGCCCTAGAAGCCAGAATTGGCTGACACTTGTAATACACTTCTAGGAGAAAAATTATAATTTTGACTATAATTAATAAAATGGGTTATTTTCTATCACACCTGTGTATTTAGTGTCTGTGATACATCCTTTGAGTTAATGGTAATGATAATTCATATTTTCAAGAGTTGAAAATTTAAGACATGAATAATCATTATTAACTCATAAACAGCTCCCGACCATAGGATCATCACGAGGATGGTGATTGATCCAGAAGGTTGGTGTACAATCGCTTCTCTTTAGTAGATGAGTCTTGAGTCTACGGTGTGGAGACACCGGAGCGAGAGTAGAGGTACTCGTTAGAGAACGAGGGCACTGAGCGTGACCACCTCGAGTAGTCATTAGGGAGTCTACCTTCTCGTCAATGACTGACTCGATGCTGCAGTAGTGTGTCTGGTTCTTTGACCTGAGATGCATCGGCAGTTCACCTTGAGGGTGTTATAGTTTGACTACACCATTACTCGGTCTCCTAGCCATATGGAACCCTGAGGTGTATGTTGGCTATAGCATGTTCATTGTAGGAACTGGATTGCATCAAGATGGGATCTATCTACCTCGGTGGTAGAGGAGTAGCCCTATGATGATCATGAGAATCAAGTCCTGAAGCCCATGGCCATGGCAGAGTGAAATAATAGAAAGAGTTTCTATTTAGATTTTCACATTGGACTCGAATCGAATGATTACATCATATGACAGAGACTAGGGTTTGACGAGTTCACCTTAACCCTAATCTGATCGGGGCTCAAGATAGAAGAACTGAATCACACAGGTAGCTGCACCAAGAGGTTCGCATTCAGCTCTGATGGGTTGCCACCATATACTGCTAGGTGTCACTGGTGGATTTTGGGAGCAATTAGAATGATTTAGATGATCGATCATTCTAGCTGTTCGAATCAGAAGAGTTCTGATCCATCGAAAGGAGTTTCGATGATGTCTATGATAGAGATCATGACATATCCCATTACCATACAGAACTGAACCTAACTGGGTCACACAAACAAGGGTTTGAATCTGGTGATCATCAATTGAACTGATCTAGTTCAATTGATCTGAATGAGATTCAATTAGGTTCAAGGAAATCGTGCTAGCACTCGATTGAACCTAACGTTCTTCTTTTACTATCATAAATAAGTTGTCCTGACTGAGCCAAAGGAGTTTGTGCTCAATCAGAGGCCTTCATATGGTCTGACTGGAGGTTGTCCAAGTCAGAATAGGTTGTCTTATTTGTAAGACATTACCTGCCATTTTTGGTCACCTGCCATTTCTTGTTCTTTGACTTTGGTCAAAAGTCTACCTTTGACTGGTCAAACGTTGACCATTGACCCTTTGACTTTTGACCACATGTCATGCACCTATTGGAGAGCTGGTGGGGGCTTGTCCCCTGCCAGAACCTGGCAAGGAGAAGGGCGCACGCCAAGGGTGGCGTGAGCCCAAGTAGGAGGCGCCTAGGAGTCCTTGTTGGACAAGGACTCCACCTCCCTTTAGGATTCCAATTCAGAGTTCTACTAAGAATCCAGTTTGACTGGTCTTAGGCACCCTCTAAGGAGGAATCCAGGGGTCTCTTTTTCAACCAATCAGATTTAGATCTGATTTCACAAAGGGTTGTGATTGGTTGAGAGGAAGAGGAGTTGGATCACAAGAGGTCTATAAATAAGACCCTGCGCCCAACCCTAATTAAGTGAATTCAATAGAGATTTCCCACGTCCAAGGCTGCCTCTCCCCTCCTTCTCCACGCCATACTCTCTTCTCCCCTTGCTCTCCACGTCCAAAAGTGTTTTGGACTTAGTTTGGTGCGATTCAGATCAAGGAAAGGCGATCAAAAGCAAGAAGGCTGCGCTGCTGCAAAAGGACGACT
>QRFJ01000299.1:75747-118582 GCA_006176705.1 Cocos nucifera
AATTCATGATGAATTGCCCATATGCATCAGTCAAGGATTGCAGAATAATATCGTTCTACAAGTCCAAGTCCAACTTCACACGAGCTTCTCAAGCTCTTCCATGTCTCTGATAATTGTCAGACAGTGATCTTGGACTGACTGCCATCACGCATCTTACCTTAAAAAGTCATTTCGTGACTTGATATTTGGCTGCGCGACTCTGTTACACAAACATCTCCTGCAGGTGAGCCAACATTTGGCGAGCAGGTCCCGATATCTTCATGTTGGATGGATCATCAGACATCGAGCCCAACATTAGTATCTGGCCTTATTGTCTTCGTCAATCCAATTTTTCCAGAGACGCTCTCTGTTCGAGTGATGGACGCAGCCTGGTAAGGTGGAGGGTCCTGGTCCAAAACATCGTGTTAGTACTTCTCTGACCAAATAATATTTGTATTCCTGAGCAATCTTTATAATTGGGTCAGTTCAGTCTATGTGTGTTCTAGGATCGTGCCAGTAGGTGTTGGACAGACATTTTCCTGTAGACGAGTCAAAGAATTTAAGTTAGACTACTGTAATTTTGACTTGACCAATTTGTTTAGCGGATTTTATTTTTAAACAAATTAGCTTCCACTATTTTTCCGATATCCTACACTCCTCTGTAGAGATGGCGAAATCTCCGCGATTGCATCGATTTCTAGTGGGTGGTGCGGTCCTCACCAACTGACTCATCACCTCACCTAACAGTTATCTGGTGTGGATTGTAGCCAATGAGTGAACAACTCTTGTTCAAGTGATTCTCTAATCATAGGTGCACCCAACTGATCTCTAATTCATGAATTCACCACGGAGTAATCCGTGGATATTGATTCACTCCTTAGTTAAGTTCACAAGACACACACACATCATTACATATAACTTGATGGATAAATATAATTTGGTCTTCACCAGTATCGAAATATGAGAACACCTAATCAACAACTCAAAAACATAAAAAGAAATCAAAACAAGCACCATAATATATTCAATAAAAACTTAGATATTATAGTGAGAGTGAAAACTACAAAGAATACTTATTCAACCGAGCCAAGAATAAATTAAATCAACAAAAGATGCACTAGTAAAAATATACAATAACGCGATTCACACAAGCTTATATCAATAGTAAAATAGAGCTTTTTTATCTTAGGGAGAATTGATATCAGGTCTCATTAAAACACTATACATAGTTATATAAACATTATAGACTACACTAGTAGGCTATGGGTCAGAGACGGATACTCGGATATATTACGAACACTCATATCAGAACTGTGTCAACAGATATGGCACAGGTAAAGCTGAAACCAACAAAACACAGCAAAGTTATAAGGAATGATGCCGTTTACTCGCACTAAGACGTATCAGATCCGACTACATCAAAACGATGTTATTCAATATAACAGAATAGTATATTCAAAATCAATTTTACCTTCACATCCATATAACTGCTACCACAACACCTAATAGAAATATAAAACCTATTAAAGAGCAATGTGTAAAAAGGATAGCATTATACATAGGACCAACAATAATATATATATAACCATAGATATACAAACATCAACTTGAATTAAAAATAACAGAATATATTATCATATAAGATATTAAATTATATATAACCGAAAAATTAGACCATAACTCAATAGAGAATAAAATATAAGACGTAATCCAGATTAAAAATAAGCAATTGACAACAATAGACAATTAAAACTAACTAGAGATTGAATTAATATACCATCAATATAAATGCAAGACAAAACGCACACATACGAGTATTACAAAAATAAAACGGCTTTTTTTATTATTTATTTAATTAAACAATTAAGTTAACTACCACTGAAAGATAAATGTAATAACATCACACACGACATCACCCTACTAACAAATTAATATAAATACAAACAAGACCAGTAAAAGGAGGCACATAAACAATACAGGACAGAACAATACGAAAGAGATATACAGAAGAAAAGAATTTAACATTACACATACTATTACTAAACTCTATCAGTATACACAGACCACACAAAGCAGACTACATGAGATAAAAAGAAAAGAATCTACGAAAGGATATAACAGCACATCTAGACTAATTGAGCATATATACTATATAACGAAGAGAGGATGTTAAGTGTGAGAGAGTGCAATCATGATATAGAAGAGCAATATGACCATGATAAAATATGAGAGTGAAACAAAGAATAAAGCACAAATACAATACGATCACATATACGATATTAGTGAGTGAGTGAGTTACTTTAGAAGACCATCAAATAATATTAAACATTATGTTAGATCAACAATCATCTGATATACATACTACAGAGATCAAACTCTTAGTTTAGAGCAGAGATGATAAGTGTATATACGTGTGTAACAGTGACCATAGTCTTATGCATCCGACGAGTGCAAAGACAGAGTAATCATATATGATCATAAACACCATACAGTGTGCATCTGATAAGAATAATAATTAGAATTGGTAATATGACATGAGTTGTTTAGTGAGAGTGTGTTGATAATAATCAGGAGATATATTAATACATGAGGAGAGAGATATAATAATATATATTATAAAATAAAAGAAAGTACAAACATAATATAATAATACGATCTGTGTAGACGACATAGCCATTGAGATTAAGAGATGATACCTTATGAATATATTATAGAGTGCAGAGTGACGAGCTATTATATTATATATTTAGCATAAAATCTATATTATACATATATTACATTATATACATTCATACGAAGATATGAATTATACTACAAAGATTAAGTGATAGTATTAAGATAAATTAAATTATATATTACATCAAAATATAATATATACTACATTAGTGTGTGAAATATAGTGATAAGATAGAATGATATTCAGAGCTCAGAATTCTAAGATATGATTCGTCCAGAGTGTGATAGACAAATGTTAATAAAATAACTATATTTTAAACTTGTGTAATATATCTCTTGAATCTATATGATAGATTGTATTGACATATATATATATATCATATATATGAGGTAAAGTAAATAGAGGAATAGAGTGAGTGAGACCAGAGTTGAATTGAATTATGTTGAGAGTTTGCAAATAGCGTGTGAAAAAACGACAGACAGCCAGAGGAGAGAACAATGATAGGAAACAGCGAGACAAACACTAAGATATCAACAGAGATATAATCTTGATCTGTATCTTAGCAGTTGTGGTGTTAAACCAAAGAGGCACGAGGCAGAGAATTCACAGATAATTATAATGAATTGTGAGTGAGTGTGATAGATATATCTCTTATCAACACCTCCAAAAATTCAAATTGGAATCTGATCTGGAGGATCTTCAAAACTCTTTTGAAGATCTCAGGGTTTGACGAGTTTACCTTAACCCTAATCTGATCGGGGCTCAAGATAGAAGAACTAATCACACAGGTAGCTGCACCAAGAGGTTCGCATTCAGCTCTGATGGGTTGCCACCATATACTGGTAGGTGTCACTGGTGGATTTTGGGAGCAATTAGAATGATTTAGATGATCGATCATTCTAGCTGTTCGAATCAGAAGAGTTCTGATCCATCGAAAGGAGTTTCGATGATTTCTATGATAGAGATCATGACATATCCCATTACCATACAGAACTGAACCTAACTGGGTCACACAAACAAGGGTTTGAATCTGGTGATCATCAATTGAACTGATCTAGTTCAATTGATCTGAATGAGATTCAATTAGGTTCAAGGAAATCGTGCTAGCACTGGATTGAACCTAACGTTCTTCTTTTACTATCATAAATAAGTTGTCCTGACTGAGCCAAAGGAGTTTGTGCTCAATCAGAGGCCTTCATATGGTCTGACTGGAGGTTGTCCAAGTCAGAATAGGTTGTCTTATTTGTAAGACATTACCTGCCATTTTTGGTCACCTGCCATTTCTTGTTCTTTGACTTTGGTCAAATGTCTACCTTTGACTGGTCAAACGTTGACCATTGACCCTTTGACTTTTGACCACATGTCATGCACCTATTGGAGAGCTGGTGGGGGCTTGTCCCCCTGCCAGAACCTGGCAAGGAGAAGGGCGCACGCCAAGGGTGGCGTGAGCCCAAGTAGGAGGCGCCTAGGAGTCCTTGTTGGACAAGGACTCCACCTCCCTTTTGGATTCCAATCAGAGTTCTACTAAGAATCCAGTTTGACTGGTCTTAGGCACCCTCTAAGGAGGAATCCCGGGGTCTCTATTCCAACCAATCAGATTTAGATCTGATTTCACAAAGGGTTGTGATTGGTTGAGAGGAAGAGGAGTTGGATCACAAGAGGTCTATAAATAAGACCCTGCGCCCAACCCTAATAAAAAGTGAATTCAATAGAGATTTCCCACGTCCAAGGCTGCCTCTCCCCTCCTTCTCCACGCCATACTCTCTTCTCCCCTTGCTCTCCACGTCCAAAAGTGTTTTGGACTTAGTTTGGTGCGATTCAGATCAAGGAAAGGCGATCAAAAGCAAGAAGGCTGCGCTGCTGCAAAAGGACGACTGCAGATCTTCAAAAGAGTTTTGAAGATCCTCCAGATCAGATCCAGATCTGAATTTTTGGAGGTGTGATAGAGAAGAAGAGGATCTCCAGATCCAACCCGAGTGGATACCGGTAGAGGCCAGGCGCTTGCGTGGCTAAGATCCAGAACCTTCCGCTGCAATCAGGATCATCTACAGGGTAATAGGATTACCCAAATTAGGTAAATTAAATTAGATTTAATTTATCTTATTTTATTATATTTATTAAAATAATAAGAATTAGATCTGAAACATATCAAGATCTGATTAAGATCAAGAGAAAAATTTTTGAAATATATCTCTTGATCTAATCAGATCTGGACGAACCTGGACCGGGAAATCAGGATTTCCCTTCAGGAAATTGATTTCATGGGACCATTTTCAAAATCTTTTGGGAATGAGTATATTCTAGTAGCCGTGGATTATGCGTCTAAGTGGGTAGAGGCAGTGCCATGTCGATCCAATGATAGCAAGACTGTTGTCAAATTTCTTAAGGAACATATCCTCTTATATTTTGGTATTCCAAGAGCTATCATCAGTGCTAGTGGAACACACTTCTGCAATCGAGTCTTTGCATCACTGATGAAGAAGTACCATATTACCCATAAATTGGCCACACCCTATCATCCCCAGATCAGTGGGCAAGTTAAGGTCTTAAATCGACAAATCAAATAGATCCTAGAAAAGATAATGAGCACAAATAGAAAGGACTAGTCACTGAAGCTAGTGGATGCACTTTGGGCATACCGCATAACTTACAAGATCAATTTAGGTATGTCATCATTTAGGATTGTGTTTGGCAAGGCATGTCACTTGCCTGTAGAACTCGAACATAGGGCAATGTGGGCAATCAAGAAGTTGAACATGGATTTAGATGTAGTTGGAGAACAAAGAAAATTATAGATAAATGAACTTGAGAAAATTAGAAATGAAGCCTATGAGAATGCTAAAATATATAAGAAAAGAATTAAGGCATTCCATAACCAAGCAATTATTAGAAAATCTTTTAAACTTGGACAAAAAGTTCTCCTATATAATTCTAGACTTCACTTATTTCTAGAAAAATTAAGATCAAAATAGACTAGGCCATACACAGTCAAGAAATTTTTTCCATATGGAGCCATTAAAATCGAAAATCTAAATAATGGTACCATCTTTAAAGTAAACGGTCAAAAACTAAAATCATTCTTAGAGCTGGCCACTGAAGAAATAGAGGAGGCTATGATATTGTATGAACCTCAGTAAGGCTAAGACATATGGTTGAAGACATTAAACTTAGTGCTTATTAGGAGTCAACTTAATTTCTTTAAATTATTTTTTTTCTTTCTATTAAATAAATAGAGACATCCACCTTCAGGCTTCGGATTTTCAAGCCAACATCACACAAGATCACCTTCAACATGGAGCACATTATCAACAGATGTATTCTTTTCTTCAACTTCTATTTACTTTCTTTTTGTTACTCTCTTGCCCTTTCCACTCTATTGGAGACAATGTCGATCAAGTTGGGGGTGAGGGATAAAAACTTAGAACTTGGAAAGATAAGAGTATCCATAGACCTATTGTGCTTTAAAATTGAGAAGAATTAGATATTTCTATAGCAATTGATGCACAGTTTAGATAAACTGTGAGATGTCAAGGGACTGCACATTAAGAAAATCCAATAGATGGTTAAGTATAGAATAAGAATTGATTTTTAGACCCTTCTAATCACTCCAATATTAATGTCCAGAGGGGAGCCTATCTTTTATAGGTATAAATGAAATGTCCTGATGCCTACAACACATTCAAAAAAAAAAAAGGAATAAATTCTAAACATTGGTCTCCCACTGAGTAACCGAGCCTCGTTGCTTAAGCAATGATGTTCGCATCAAAAAGTGGGCAATGTGAAGAAGCTCTACTGTACAGTTGCTTTAGCCCATAACCTAGTAGACTCAAGTTAGTAAGCCTGAGGAGTGTTCTACACCTAATGCCCTAAAATCAACTAGTTTGAGAGTCATTAGCCTAAAACTCGTTATATGGGTCGAATGGAATGCCAACAGGGCCAAGACATTGCACAAACTGTACACATTCAAAGAACAAGAAGAAGAAGAAAAGAATGAAAGAATGAGTGGGCAAAAGTATGGACCATAAATCTATCTTAGATGAAGAAAAACTAAGGATAAAGATAGGAGTAGACCAAGAAAAGGTTTAGAAAGAAAATTCGATATTCTTCACTTAGCTACTCTATCGAGTAGCCTTAATTTTCCAAGGACACATTTTACTAAGCTTCTTTCTGTACACCAATTTCTCTAGAATTATCTAAAGATGCTCAAGACTTAGCACACTGGTATATGACACTAATCTTTATTTTACTCGAGGACAAGTAAAGTTCAAGTTGGAGGATGTGATAAGTACTTGATATATTATAATAAAAAGTACTAATTGTTATTGTATTGTATATTTATTAGTTGAATTTGATGCTTCTTAATCTTTTTTGTAGGTAATTAGGAGATTGGGCTCATTCAAGCTAATCCAGACTCAATTTGGCTCAACCAAGCAAAAATCAAATATCTAATGGGCTAAGAGCAAACAACTTTAGAGATTAAGTCACGATCAATGACTAGGAAACAATTCATTGAAATCCAAGGGCCAAGAAGAGATATAGTTGCTTTAAGGATTTGGATCGAAAATAATTTATCAAAGGACTGAAAATTGAGGCGTGTATCTATAAAGCTCTAATCCAACTTGGAGCCTAATCTAAAGACCCCACATGTTCCATCCTAAACTGATTTAACATGGATCACAGAGTGAAAAGAAAGAAGAATATGCCAAAGAGAGAAATAAATTACATGCTAATTCTTTCTTACCATCTTTTTCACGCCGCAATTAGAAGTCCACACTAAATTAAGGATTTCTCATGCACACTTCATCTCATCCATCTATTTCTATCATATCTTTAGTCCCATATTGCTTAGCCAATAAATCCTTCTACCTCCTAGCATCTACAAAAAGCCCCTAAGACTTTAACCAAAAGCATTTCTTCCATCCATCTCCATCTAGCTCTGGCCTTTACACCTCCTCTCTCTCCCACTAAGTCTCCACTTTCCTTTCTTTCTTCTTCTTCCTCCACAAAACTCTCTTCTTCCTCTTTTTTTCTCATGGGTTAGAAGTAGGAAGATGGCAATGGCGGACGACATCCCTTCTATACGTGGCTAGGCTCCATCATCTCAGGAGAAAAGATGAATTTTGTAAATAGATGGTTTGATATTGATCTATTTTATGTATCTTTTTTCTTTTATCAATAAAATTTTTGATTTATTAAGAAATTAAAAATATACTATTTTCTTTTACTTTATTTATAAAGATCTAGATTTTGAACAATCTATGCTCTAAGAGATGCATCATGATTTGAGGATATGGTGTGTGCTCAAACAAGAGATAGATTGTATCAAAAAGAATAGATCCTCTCTTTTATTTATGAGATTTAGTTAAATAGCTTATGCTCTAAGAGACTGACCGTGATCTGAGGATACGGTCCATGCTCAAAAAGAAGATAAGCTTAACTGAAATCAGACGTAGCGGTGCTGTAGCAGAAAATGGATATGATATCTATTTTACAAGAAAATTTGATCTCCTAAGATTTCTCTTATATATTGGACTCATTAAATTTTTTTTAAATATTATTTTATCAATTAGATTAATTCTCCAATTCTTAAAAAACAACCAAATCTTTTTTTAATTTTCTAAACAACTGCCTTAAATCCTTGAGGACTCGATCTGATTCATCCTATTTTATGGAGTAGTAGTCGGTTAACTTTTATCTTTGATTACTCTCATGACAAGAGTGCATCAATAGGTGACCCAAAGTCTCTCTCTTCAATCAGAGTGTTCTTAGACCATTATCATCGGGTAGCATGCGAGCTTCCACCTTGGCTCTTGTCAAGTCCTATTAGATTTTGTCATTCTTGATTATGGTGTCCTTGTATCCCTTTTTTGACCTTTGATGATATGAAATTTTTGAAACTGATTGATTTAGGACCCTAGGGCTTTGCCACTTGACAAGCCTATCCTTGATCTATCTTAATTCAAGTATAATGCCATCCTAGTCGTATCTCTAGTTGGGTTATTTCACTTTCTTGATCTTTTTAGATTCTTTAGGATTTCTTATCGATGGGCTTCTAAGAAATTGACTAATTAATTGAATTTAAATAGTTTTGAATAGGTATGTCCAGTCTATTTGATTTAAGTTAGATTTTGAAGTGTAATGAGGTAAGTAACCTAATGTCTCAAGTGTGCTTTCAAATAATCTTTGAAAAAAATTATAACTATTTATTTAATATGAATCATGATTTTTATTTTCTATTTGATAAAATGAGTCAAGCATGTATTGTCTTATTTTGTAAATAATTTATTATGAACATGTGATCTACTTTGAGAAATGGCTTTGGAAAACTTGACTGGGGAACTTGTGAAATTTCTTTTATATATATTCTTAGGATGGCTATGACATGGCCCCACTAATGGAGATTATATATTAGACCTATTGACTTGTAATCCGAGAAACTAATTTTGACATCAAGCCACCAATGATTAGAATAGTGGTACTGTTATTTGGCACTTTATGTGATGTGTTTCTATTATTAGACCCATGCCACTGGGTTATATGATCGTAGCTTGATGTTAAGTTCAATAAAATATTAGTATATGAAATAAATATTTTTAAAAAATATATGTTATTTGAGATTTATTCTTCCTATTCAATATTATATGATTTATTTGTTGGAAAACATGCAGGGTTTCATGCTTGTATTTCAAATTTTTTTCAAAATAAATTATAGTGGAAGATGTAGATTAAATTATTTAATCTACTAAAGCATGTAATCTAATTATTAAATCCTACATCTAGGACCTATAGTATGTTATAATGCATACATAAATCTAAAAATTAGATTTTTCTCTTAGAAAAATTGCTAAAAAAATAAAAAGAAAAAACTAGAAAGAAAAAGCACAAGAGAAGACAATCTTTTCTTACCTTTTCTCTTCAAGACTTCAAACTTTGATGTCAAGATGAAGGCCTCTTCTCCAAGGATCTTGGCATCCAAAGCCTCCCACACCTCCTCTTTTTCTTCTATTTTTCTATGATTTTCCTAAAGTTTTTCACATTCAAAACCTAAAAGGAGTCGTCCTCCTTTTTATATATGGAAGACTAGGTCAAAACCTAGTCTTAATGGGAGACTAAGAAGGAGTTTGGGGGGCATCCAACTCTTGGATGCCTCCCCTTGATTTTTGTGCATGGAGAACTTAAAAGCAACACTAAAAATATAGGAGAGAAGGCACACAAACTTGGGTGAGCATGGGAAAGAAAAGTCAAAGAGAAGGGAAGAGTTTTAACAAATTAAAACTCTTCAAAATTTGACTCATTCAATCATCCAAATTTGACCAAGTCAAATTTAAATCAATACAATCAAAAATTATGCATGGGAATCCTTTCTTAGGTGTAAAATTAAATCACATAATGATCTATAAAAAAATGAGTGGGCTTGGACCTATATTAGTGGTGCAAGGGAAGAAGGGACGAGTCCTAGTCTAACTAGGACTCTCCTATTTTGATTAGGTCAAAACCTTTTGAATCCAAATTAAAATAGTTTTGAGTCAACTTAATTAATAAGCAATCATAATCTAATTAGAAGCCTAATTAAATTAGATTAAATTAAATTTAAATCTAAATTAATTTCTAATCAAATTAGAAATTAGGTGCCCTCAAGTTTTAATTGAATTAAGACTTATCCTTCCTTGCAATTGGCTTATCCAATAAACCAATTAGACTTAATCCAATTAAGCTCAAATTAATTATAATTGAATCTAATTCAATTAGACTTGATCTTAGCCTGATTGCTCAATCAAATTAAGCTAATTAGCAATCCAATTGCTAATCGATCCTTCTGCAATACTTGTATTAGGTCAAACATCAATTGTATTAATTGTCTGATCTTAGAACGATTCTCAATCATCGATCAACCATCCAATTAGATAATAATCTCTTATATGTATGATGCCATAGGTTTGAACCTAAGTCGCTAGCATAGAAATTAATTTCTGTACTAATTAAAATGACTATCTAGCAATGGTATCCGACGTCTAGATAGGTCAAATGTATGCAAAGCAATATCCTTAGAATCCTGGCCTATGGTTACCATATAATTTATCCCTTTGACCAATAATGCTTAAGATGACTTTGAGTTAGCTGTCGACACTCATACAAGTCATTCATATTGTATTTCAAAGTTTGCAAATCCCGTGACTCCTCATGAGGATTATCCAAGTTTAAGTTTTGCTAAATTAAAATATAGCAAGACCTTCATTTCTTGAAGTTAATCAGGAGTGGTCAATCCCATCTTGACTCATACATCAATTCTATAAGTATTTGACTCTATCCAAAAATATTCTAAATCTATATTAAAAATACAGGCAGTCCAGTACCAAAGTATAGTGAGTTGCTTGCAAGTCATTGTGGTGATCTTTGGTTGGAGGAACACTTATACCCATTGGTCTTAGCTAGCTACTCTTAACAGTAGAGTGCTATATTGGTCATGTTTAATGCAGATGTACTCCTACATCCCATCTAGATACCATGCTAGTGTTTTCACATCTCTTGGTTATGAGGACAACTAACGCATATGACATACAATGACCTACTCTTGATAAGTTATTGTCCTTGTTAATAACTTATCATTTGATCATGAATAATTTAAGAACCATCCAATAAATCCTTCTTTATCAATTGAGTATGGTTCTAAGGACTTCATCATAATTTAAGAGTTCACTTAAAGAAGGTAGAACTTTTATGATAAATTAGCTAAATAACTATTATTATTTAATAATTTACATACTAATTTCAATCATCTACAACTTAGATAATTAGCTTTAGGATACATTTTTCAACAACTTTCACTTAGACTAAAGATAATCAAAATGATATTAAATATCATATCTTCCACTTGAGCTCATAGAACTCTTTAGTTCCAAGGCTTTAGCAAATGGGTCGATCAAGTTCTCTTTTTTGGTCGATCTTCCAAAGATCGACTTTACTCTGATCAAAGATGATAGTGATGTAGAGCATGCTAGTCTTGTAGCGTATCTTAAGTTCTATAGCTTGAGCTATGGTTTTAGTGCTACATTAGGATTAGACCATCGATGGAGGGTGCCTCTTCCAGCTTGCTGATAAACTTATGCAACCATATAGCCTACAAGGCAGCATCAAATGCCATAATATACTCTACATTACTAATAGAATAGGCTATAGTATTCTACTTGGAATTTTTTAGTAGATTGCTCCTCACTCTAGGATAAATTCATGACTCAACACTCTCCTACTATCATTTTTATCTGATTAAAAACTGAAATCAAAATATCCACAAGTTTTAAGTCAGTATCTCGATATATGAATCACTGGACCTTAGTATTTCTTAAATATTTAAGGATTGTTCCGACAATCTTCCAGTGGTTCTCACCCAGATCAGACTGCTATATGCTCACTACCTCTAGTGAGTATAACATGTCTAGTCTCATACATGGAGAAATAAGATGACAGCTAAACTTTTATTTTCTATAATGCTGGAATGTCAATCTCGATTAAGAGAATGACATCCATAGATAGTATAAGAAATAACACTAAAGAATCATTTGTCTACTTACAAATGTAGGATTTTGTTTTTGTTCATAACAAAGATATATGTTCAAAACGTATGTTCCAACTCTAAGATAATAGCCAAATAGGCTTTATAGTTTTCTACCTTTCCATCTGCACTACTTTGATCCTTTTAAAAATTCATTCACACCCAATGGATTTTATCCCTTCAGATGAATCAACTAGTGTCCACACACTATTGATTTCATGGACTTCAATTTGGATTTTATGACTCCAAGCCACTTCTTAGAGTCAGACCTTTGCATTGCTTCCATATAGGTGATTGATTCTCGCTGTTCTCATCGAGCTCAACAAGATCACCATCCTGGATCTAGATACAAAGTATCTATCCAGCTAACATGGTACACTACCGAATCTCCTTAATGGTGCTTCTTTAATGGGCTTTGGATTTAATCTAATCAAATATGATTCTATAGATTTACTAGATTGTGTTAGTTTTTTCTACCGGTCGAACTTCTCTAAGTTCAACTTTTAGGCATCAATTTCTTCTCTAAGAAACTCCTTTCCAAAACAAATGCCCTACAACTAAGAACAACTTTTGTTTTTTAGCATGAGAGAATTAATAACCCTTAAATACTTATTGGACCAGGATCCAAGTTTATCTATATGCAAACTTTTGATGTAGGCCTAATAATCCTAAGCCTAAAGATGAGGGAGTCTAAGTTTACACCTAACCCATATCTCATATAGAGTCTTTGGAATAGATTTATTTAGAATAATTTTTAGAGTAAAATAAGTAGTCTCAAGAGCTTAACCCTAAAATAGGCAGACTAATAAACTCCATTGTGGATCGAACCATGTCTAATAAAGTTCAATTTCTTCTTTTTGATACACCATGTTTCGAAAAGAGTCCACTGAGAAAAAATCTCAATCTCTCTTAGATATGTCAAAAGTTTACTAGATAAATATTCACCTCCTCGATCTAATCGAAGAATTCTAATATCTTTTCCAATTGATTTTTCTATTTCATTATTGAATCGTTTGACTATTTTAAATGATTCAAACTAGATGCACCCATACCTAGATAGGTTGTCTATAAACATAATGAAATATAGATATCCTTCTTTGGCACTTGAGTTCATAAGTTCATATACATCATTATGTATGAGACTTAGAATCTCACCAGCTCTTTCACCATTTCCAGTAAAAGATGACTTTGTCATCTTCGCAACAAAATAAGACTCACAGGTTATCTATGATTCATAATCACTAGCCTATTTATTCTGTTCTTGTTAATATGACTGAGTTCAAATACTAAAGGCAAATATGTGTGACATTATCTAACTTGGATGTTTATTAGATATGTACATTACACTAACAGGCTATGATTAAAGTATATGCCATTTCAATGTTGTCCACGCATTATTGTAACATCATTCATACTGATATCACAATAATCTTTTTTTTATAGATAAATGATGATCATCTTTGGCCAAAAGATTAACAAAGATCACATTCATCATAAATAGTGGATAATAATGATAGTCACTCTAAATGACAATATTTGAAAATAAGCTCGATAATTCCTAAAGTTAGGATTGGAATAAAACTTCCATCCCCAACGTTCAGGTATTTCTCATCATTTTCAAATATTCTACTTATCTATAGTCCTTGCAATAATTTATATAGGACTACCTATATCCAATACCCAGTTAGTAGAATCTAAAATAGAGAAATTTTAAAATGTTATCATATAACATTCTTGATGAGCAACTCTTTGCTTCTTTCTCTTATTCAGCCTGTTGGGGTTAAGGAAAGCAAAATAATTCTTCTTCCTATGACACTGCTTCTTATAGTAGAAGCACTTTGTCTAAATTTGGTTAGTCTTAGACTTTTTATTTTGACTGGACTTAGAAGTCTCAGCATGAACCCTTTCATACTGCTGAACCAAATTCAACTTCTAATACTGATTATCGAAGTTAGGTCCATAACTTTTCACTATCTGACAGTGATTAGAGCAATTAAGGTTTAACCTTATTGTATGAGAAAAAAGAACATAGATCTGATGTATATGAATTATTTTAAGCCAAAAATTTGGACTTTAGTCTAAAGGTTCTTTCACTATTTCATTCGAATTGATAGTCTCTTCCTCTAATTTAAAAAATTACTTTAATTCCTTAGTGGATACTAGAATCCACATAGACTGCATACAAGTCCAACTATAGTTGGTCAATCCATGTATATCTAAGGATAGTTTCATAATTAATTGTTTCTCCAAACAACTTCTAGTAATTTAATTTTATCCTAAAAATCTAATCAGTAGGTTTTGGCCTCCACTGTAAGGATCTGGTTAGATCCAACCATTAACATGAGCATACTTGGTGCATCTAACTAATGAATGATTAAGTCCAACTATGGTTGGTCAATCTAACTACCATTAGAGAGACACATCCAAGTCGTCATATGATGAATAATAATTTCATTAGTCAACAAGTACCAAGCCTATAGGCCTTCAATGATTATTTAGTTAATGGACCCATTATCAAACACCTTAATGGAAGGCTATGACTTAGTTATCCCCATAAGTTTATTATTTTAAGGATCTAATAATTTTAAAAAATTTAAATTTATTTATGATTTAAGGATAAAAAGGACATAGATCAATTTGCTCCCACTGACTTCACCAAGTCAAGTCCTTCTACTGACTTTTCAAGTCTTTGACAAGAATAAGGATCAATATTAATCCATGGGCACCTAGATCAGTCTCACTGAATAAAATCAATCTCACTAATTTTTTATGTGATATGTGTTAGCATAAATCAATGAGCAACCTAATCAAAAACTGATTAACCACATTGACTAGGTAAGCAAGATTGGTGGGAGGGTCTGCCAAAGCTTGCCTTAGATACCATCAGAAATGGCCAGGTAAGTAGACTCCCAATTAAAAACCATCAATCTAAAATGCCAAACTTACCTTAGACACAAATTGATTTATCTATTTTGATCTGGTCTACTTAAAAACTCGAGCTCGACCACTGAGCCACGATCAGTGTCGATTTGTTAGATGTATGGACTTTGATCAACTACCATTATTAAATTGATCTATAAAAAAGAAATGATCTAATCCTAATTAACTATTAATTAGGTTTGATCAATTTTTTAACTTAATTCATATTTAATCTAACCCTAGGTTTAACCCAGTTAATGATCTGATCAAAGTTAACCCATATCCTTTTAATCCATGATTTATGAAATTGACTTAGAATCTTTAAATCATAAATTTAGATCCTAAATAATCACTTAATTCTTAATTAAGTTTAAAGCTTATGGGTTGCTGTTTGGTACCTCAGAACAACTTTCTGATTTAACATTTGAAATATTTTCAAGCCATGTAAACAATTTACATTGAATTATATTCAGTTCATGATTTTAGATCTAATTTATTTTATTATTTAGATCATATCCTAAGATTTTAAATCTAGAATTTTGTAGAAAGTAAGTTCATAATTTAATTTTTATAAAACAAATATGTCATACATATTTAAACTACATTCAAAATAAAAACTACATATCAGCATATACAACATCAGGATCTAGATCTAGAACATAAAACATATCATATAGATCTTATCTAAATGAACAAAATCAGATCATAAATCAACTAATATTAGATTTAAAATCTAAAAATAAATTATTAATTACTTTAGATCTTATATAATATATTTATGATTTAGGTTATCCAGATCAACACATACTAGGATAATCTCTCCACTGTAAGGATTAAACCTTACAGCAGGATAACCTTATTATCAGTATGTGTAATCTGATATTATTTATATCTAATCTAAATAATCTTAAATAGATCTAATATCTATTTATTTTAGATTTAAAATTAAAAAATAAATAATAAATTTACTTAGATCTAATCTAACTTATTCATGATTCAATTTTACAGATTAGTACATACTAGGACAACCTCTCCACTGTAAGAGATAAATCTTACAGCAGGATAATCTTATATTAGTATATACGATTTTTAAAGTTTTATTTTTAGATTTATTTTAATATAAAAATAATTATGTTATAAAAGAACCTAGATGCTCTGATACCACTGTTTAGAAATATGCAGGGTTTTATGCTTGTATTTCAAAATTTTTTCAAAATAAATCATAGTAGAAGATGTATATTAAACTATTTAATCTACTAAATTATGTAATCTAATTACTAAATTCTACATCTAGGATCTATAATATATCATAATGCATACATAAATCTAAAAATTATAGTGCTTTAGTATTGATCAGAACAATACCTTAGATCTAGAATAGTTTTAGATCAAACCCTAGATCGCATTTAGGTGAGAGAAGAGATCAAATCTCTTACCTTTGCATAGGTTGAGAATATCATGATTGAGTTCCATTGTTGTCCTTATTTTATAAAGTTGCACATGCATCCGACCTTTACAGTCCACACGAGGCTGCAACATAGATCAAAGGTTTGTCGAACGAAGATCTGCTCGAAGTGCTAGCTTCTTGCAGATCTCTTCTGATGGTTAATCAAAAGATATTCTTCAGATCTCTTAGACCCTCCAAGAGATGAAGAATACTAGGAGGATTGAGGGAGAAATTCAACTCTTGGATCTTTTAAAAATCAAAAAATAAAAACTAAAAGAAAAAGGCCTAAGGAAAGACATATCTTCTCTTTCAGCACATCAACCTTTGATGTCCTGAATGCATCTCCATGTTAGGTCAAGAGAAAACATTCTCCTCTAGAATTTTCTACACTTAATAGCCTTCTCACTCTTTTATTTTTTGATGATAAAAAATAAAAAAAAATCAACATTTTTCTGCCATAGGATTGTTCAGATCTGATTGGATCTGAAGGAATATTTCAAAAAATTTTCTAAAAATTTTAATCAGATCTAAGAGATTTTAGATCTGATCCTAAAGACCTAATATTAAAACTAAAATTATAAATTAAATTAAATTTAATTTTCATATCTTGGTTTGGATAATCTGATTATCTTGTTGATGATCTGTTGGAATTCGAAGGTCCTGGATCAAACCATGCACGTGCCCGATCTCTACCGGTATCCACTTGGACAGGATCTAGATGTAATCTTCTTATGGATCTGATTTTCAAAAATTAGATCTGGATCTAATTTGTAAAGCCTTCAAAAAGATTGATGAAGGTCGTGCACTCATCTCACGAACACGTTGTATGCCTTCCTAATCCTTGCGCCAACAACTTGTTTTATCCTCGCTGGATTCACCCAACCTTTTGGGCATAGAGAGAGAGAGAGGACCAGAGGTAAGCATGGAAGAGAGGAGGGCCAGCCTTGCAACATGGTGAATGGGCATGATCATAAAACCCTAGGTGCAGATAGGATTTAAATAAATCCTGTTGCACCATGCAGTGCCACATAGGTCTGACCAATCATATTGCTTGGATTAATCAGATCTAAATCTGATTGATAGAGTGATGTCACCTAATCCAATCAGGTTAGAGACCCCTCTAATCCACCATAGATGGCACTATAGATGGATAGGCTTAAATACTTTGGCGCCTAAGAGTCCATCTTCATCAAACAATCCCTAGAGTCCCATTTATATGGGACTCCTCCCTTTTCTCCATGTACGCACGCCAACTAGGGGCATGCACACATATTTATGCATAGAACCAAGGGGGCATGCGCCCCAAGGAGATGTCTAAAGGGGGTGCGCTCTCCTGCCCCTTCTTTCCTACATTGGGACATCTCATGTTCGGACAGTGATAGAAAATAGCAGGTGACGACAGAAATTAGCAAGTATTATCTTATTTCCATCTGATGGATTAAGATAATCCTTTTCTAACCTGAACAAGCTCTAGTTAGATAAAGAAAAACCCATACAAGATTCTTTGGTGAGCCCAAACCAATTTGACTCAGCCGAGATGAACCAGAAAAACTACAGAAGGAGAAAGTTAGGCTCAATCATGTGCGAGCACGATTTTCTTGAATCTAATTGGATCTAATCCAAATCAAACGAACTAGATTAGCCCGATTGATCACTTCCAGACCTAAACTCTTGTTTGTATGATCCAATTAGATTTAGTTTCATATGGTAATGAGATATGTCGTGATCTTCATCATCAACATCATCCAAATATCTTTTGATGGACTAGAACTTTTTCAATTCATACAATTAGAATGATCGATCATCAAGATCATTCAAATTGCTTTCAAAATTCATCAATGATACCTAACAGTATATGATGGCAATCCATCATAATCGAAAACAAATCTCTCGATGTAGCTACCTATGTGATTATATTCTTCTATCTTGAGCCCTGACAGAATTAGGGTTAAGGTGAACTCGTCAAATCTAATATCCGTCATATGAATTAATCATTCGAATCAAGATTGATGTAAAATTCTAATAGAAACTCTTTCTATCATCTTCACACTATCATGGCCATGGGCTTATGGACTCAATCCCATAATCATCATAGGGCTACTCCTCATCTACTGAGGTAGATAGATCTCTTATTGGTGTAATCTAATTTCTACAATGAATATGCTATAGCCAACAAATACCTTAGGATTCCAAATGGCTAGAAGATCGAGTTATGATATAGTCAAACTATAATATCCTCAAGATGAACTATCGATACACCTCAGATCAAAGAATCAGGTACACCATTATAGCATCGAGTCGGTCATCGATGAGAAGGTAGACTCCCTTATGACTACTCAAGGTGGTCATGCTCAGTGCTCTTATTCTCTAACAAGTACTTGTACTCTCCCTCTAATATCTCCATATCGTAGACTTAAGACTCATTTATCCTAAGAAAGCGATCATACACCAATCTTCTAGATCGATCACCATCCTCGTGATAATCCTATGGTTAGGAGCAATTTATGAGTTAATTATGAAAATTCATGTCTTAAATTTTTAACTTTTGAAAATATAAATTATCATTATAATTAACTCAAAGGATGTATCATAAATTCTTTAAATACATACTATAATCAAAATAATTTTTTTATTAATTTATAGTTAAAATTATAAAATTACTCCTAGAGGTGTATTATAAGTGTTACCAATCTAGTTTCTAGGGCACACATCTAACAAACTTCCACTTGACCTAAAGCTAATTGGCTACAAATCTAAGTCCTATCTTCTTAAGGTGGGCTTCGATCATCTGCTATACCAATGACTTTGTTAGTGGGTTAGCCGCATTGTTTGCGGTATCGACTCTCTTGACCTCGATGTATCCCTTCTCGAGGTAATCATGAATCAGATAGAATCATCGCTTGATATGCTTGGATTTTTAGTAAGACCTTGGCTCCTTAGCTAGGACTATGGCACCATTATTGTCACAATACAGAGGGACGACATCGAATGGCATCACTCCAAGCTCTGCGGCAAACTTTTTGTATCAGAATGCCTCTTTCATAACTTCCAATGCAGCGATATATTTTGCTTCTATGGTGGAGTCCACTATCACCGTCTGCTTGAAACTTTTCTAGTTAACAGCACCACTATTCATACAAACAGACTTTCAGATGTCAACTTTCGATCATCTATGTCGAACATAAAATTCGAGTCTATATATTCCTGGACCTGAAGTTCTTTATTACCAAAAATTAGAAGCATATCCTTAGTGCTTCTCAAATACTTAGGGATACACTTCACAAAAGTCCAGTGCTTTTCACCTGGATTTGACTGATACCTGCTCGTGACACTCATAGCATGGGCAATATCAGGTCATGTACATAGCATGGCATACATGAGGCTCTCTATTTTCAAAGCATAAGGGATCTTGCCCATGTGCTCAATCTTCTCAGGTGTGCTCGGGCACATCTTCTTGGAGAGATGAATGCCATGTCTAAAGGATACTAGACCCCTTTTGGAGTTTTTCATGCTAAACATCTTTAACACCTCCTCTATGTATATCTTCTATGAAAGTGCTAACATCCTATTCGATCTATCCCTATAGACCTTAATTTTTAGAATAAAGGATGCTTCTCCTAAGTCTTTCATAGAGAACTCCTTAGATAACCACATTTCAACCATGGTCAATATAGGAATATCATTTCCTATTAGGAGAATGTCATCCACATACAATACGAGGAAGACAACAATGCTTCCACTAATCTTTTTGAACACACATGGTTCTTCCTCTTTTTTGATAAAATCAAATGATTTGATCACATCATTGAAACGAACATTCCAGCTCCGAGATGCTTACTTAAGTCCATATGTGGACCTTTGCAACTTGCATACCTTATGATCACCATCACTAGATGTGAAATCAAGTGGCTATTCCATATAGATATCTTCTTCAAAATATCCATTTAAGAATGCCATTTTTACGTCCATCTATCATATTTCATAATCAAAATAGGCTGTAATAGAAAGCAATATGCGGATGGATTTAAGCATAGTTACTGCTGAAAAAGTATCCTAATAGTCAATGCCTTTACGCTGACTATAGTCTTTCGCTACGAGCCTTACTTTGAATGTCTCCATATTTTCATCAGCACCTATCTTTTTCTTGAAGATCCATTTACATCCAATAGGTACTATACCTTCAGGTGGATCCAACAAGATTCAGACTTATTGAAGGAAAAAAAATGGATTTTCCTATCGCAGGATGTGTCTGATCGGATCAAATTTGCAATGAAATAATTTTAAAATTTTTTATGATCTGATTAGATCTAAGAGTTCTCAGATCTGATTAGATTGATCTAAAATTTATAAATAATATAAAAATAAAATAGTGATATCTAATATCACCTAATTAGGTAAACTATTTGTCCATTGTGATGATTTGATGATTGATCCAAGATTCTGATTGAGCCATGCACGTGCCAGGCCTCAATCGATATCCACTCGGATCAGATCTGGAAGTCTCTTCCTTTTGGCTCTAATCTCCAAAGATCAGATCTAGTATTTTCTCATAGAGCCTTCAAATCGAACTTTGAAGGCTGTACGTTCGTCTCACGAACATCATCGTCTCTTATTGATCTTTGTGCTAACGAAACTTGATCTTTGCTCACAGATTTTATCCAACTCTTGAGCATGGAGAAGAGGGAGAGGATTAGATGAAGAAGGCATAGAGATGAAGATTTTGGTAGGACTTCACCATAGAAAAATTATGATGCACAACAGCTTGTGCAGGATCCTATTTATAGACCTAGTCAAGAGTCCCTTCACATATGACTTTGAACAAGTCAAAGCCAACATGCAGAAGGACTCTTCTATGATCTCCACACCCCACAGCCCCTTTTTTCAGATTTTTATCACACAAAAATAAGGAGAAATGGCATGGAATAATTTTAGATAAGAAGCATTGGCGTAGGGGACTCTCATCTCCCTAGAGTTTGATCAATATCAAACTCTTTGACCCAATCAAAACAATTTGAATGGGGTTCTCCACATTTATCTATATGGGATGCACACTTAGAGGAATGTGCACCCTCTCCCCTCTTCATGTAATGCTTGGGGTGCGCACCCCAAGAAAATTTTCAGGGGGCGCACGGCCTGATCCTTTAATTCTTGCATATTGGGTCAACATTTGACCCTCATCCTATTCCCATCTTATGGGATTTATGATAAGTTCTTTTCAAATCCCATCTAATGAATTTATGTCAAGTCCTAATCAAGTTAGAAAAAATCTTGATCAAGTCAGGACTCGATCCAGTCAGATCAAGAAAAATCCATCTAGAATTTTTGGGAGAGGCTTATCCAAATTCATCTCATAATTTTAGGACAAGTCTTAATCTGGCAAATGTTCCCATCTTATGAGATTTAGGATAAGCCTTAATCAAGCTAGGATAAGGTTCAGTCAGATCAAGATAAATCCCTATAGAGTTTTTGGATGAATCTTGGCCAAATAGTTCCAAAAATTAGCAGGTCTTGTTTGTTAGATATATGTGCCCTAGAAGTCAGAATTGGCTGACACTTGTAATACACTTCTAGGAGCAAAATTATAATTTTGACTAATACTAATAAAATGAATTATTTTTTATCACATATGTATATTTAGTGTCTGTGATAAATTCTTTGAGTTAATGATAATGATAATTCATATTTTCAAGAGTTAAAAATTTAAGACATGAATAATCATTATTAACTCATAAAATGCTCCCGACCATAGGATCATCACGAGGATGGTGATTGATCCAGAAGGTTGGTGTACAATCGCTTCTCTTTAGTAGATGAGTCTTGAGTCTACGGTGTGGAGACACCGGAGCGAGAGTACAGGTACTCGTTAGAGAACGAGGGCACTGAGCGTGACCACCTCGAGTAGTCATTAGGGAGTCTACCTTCTCGTCAATGACTGACTCGATGCTGCAGTAGTGTGTCTGGTTCTTTGACCTGAGGTGCATCGGCATAGTTCACCTTGAGGGTGTTATAGTTTGACTACACCATTACTCGATCTCCTAGCCATATGGAATCCCTGAGGTGTATGTTGGCTATAGCATGTTCATTGTAGGAACTGGATGCATCAAGATGGAATCTATCTACCTCGGTGGTAGAGGAGCAGCCCTATGATGATCATGAGAATCAAGTCCAGAAGCCCATGGCCATGGCAGAGTGAAATAATAGAAAGAGTTTCTATTTAGATTTTCACATTGGACTTGAATCGAATGATTACATCATATGACAGAGACTAGGGTTTGACGAGTTCACCTTAACCCTAATCTGATCGGGGCTCAAGATAGAAGAACTTAATCACACAGGTAGCTGCACCAAGAGGTTCGCATTCAGCTCTGATGGGTTGCCACCATATACTGCTAGGTGTCACTGGTGGATTTTGGGAGCAATTAGAATGATTTAGATGATCGATCATTCTAGCTGTTCGAATCAGAAGAGTTCTGATCCATCGAAAGGAGTTTCGATGATGTCGATGATAGAGATCATGACATATCCCATTACCATACAGAACTGAACCTAACTGGGTCACACAAACAAGGGTTTGAATCTGGTGATCATCAATTGAACTGATCCAGTTCAATTGATCTGAATGAGATTCAATTAGGTTCAAGAAAATCGTGCTAGCACTCGATTGAACCTAACGTTCTTCTTTTGCTATCATAAATAAGTTGTCCTGATCTGAGCCAAAGGAGTTTGTGCTCAATCAGAGGCCTTCATATGGTCTGACTGGAGGTTGTCCAAGTCAGAAAAGGTTGTCTTATTTTGTAAGACATTACCTGCCATTTTTGGTCACCTGCCATTTCTTGTTCTTTGACTTTGGTCAAAAGTCTACCTTTGACTGGTCAAATATTGACCATTGATACTTTGACTTCTATCCATGTGTCACGCACCTATTGGAGAGCTGGTGGGGGCCTGTCCCCCTACCAGAACCTAGCAAGGAAGAGGGCGCATGCCACCCTTGGCGTGTGCCCAAGTTGGAGGCGCCTAGGAGTCCCTGTTGTTGGATAGGACTCCATCTCCTTTTTGGATTCCAATTAGAGTTCTCCTAAGAACCAACTTTGACTGGTCTTAGGCACCCTCTAAGGAGGAATCCAGGGGACTCTATTCCCACCAATCAGATTTAGATCTGATTTCACAAAGAGTTGTGATTGGTTGGGAAGAAGAGTTGGATCACAGTTAGTCTATAAATAAGACCCTACGCCCAACTCAAAGAGGAATCTGAATTAATTAAGATCTTCCACGCCCCAAGGCCTTTTCTCCTCTCCTCCTCCATGCCAAAGCATCTTCTCCCTCTCCTCTCCATGTCCAAAAGAGTTTTGGTTCTTGGTTGGTGCGATCCAGATCAAAGAAAGGCGATTGAAAGCTAGAAGGCTGCACTGCTGCAAAGGACGACTGCTGATCTTCAAAAGGAGTTTTGAAGATCCTCCAGATCAGATCCAGATCTAATTTTTGGAGATGTGATAGAGAAGAAGAGGATCTCCAGATCTAGTCTGAGTGGATACCGATAGAGGCCAGGCACTTGCGTGGCTAGATCCAGAACCTTCCGCTGCATACAGGATCATCAACGGGTAATAGGATTACCCATATCAAGGTAAATTAAATTTGATTTAATTTATCTAAATTTTATTTTATTTTTAAAATAATAATAATTAGATTTAAAATATCTCAAATCTGATTAGGATCAAAGAAAAAAATTTTTGAAATATATCTTTTGATCTGATCAAATCTGAACGAACCTGGTCCAGAAAATCAGAATTTTTCTTCAACTGGTATCAGAGCCAAGGTTCTAAAAGTATTTAGATCAAATTTTAAATTTATTTTAATTATAAAATAAATAATTTTAGATGTCACATGAGATGTGATCAGATCTAAAATTAGAAAAAATTAAAATTAAATGATTTGGATCTAAGATTAGAAGATATGCATGACTAGTTCCAAAATAGAATAGTTCTATAGAATAGTCTTGCATGTTTGTAATTTAATATGATTAAATTATATTTTAGATCTATTTATTTACTATTTTTTGATATTATAATTATTATAATAACATCTAAAAAATAATAAATAAAAAATTATTTAATTTTAAATATCATATGAGATATGATTGATGCATGTCTAGACTAGTTGTAGAATAGTTCTACATAATTATCTAGATTAGAATTTATTTTGATTAGATCAATTTAAATCTAATTTTTTAGATTATTATGAGATAATTTAGATCTAAAAATATGCATGATTCGATACATGAGATGTATGCAAAATATGCCATGATTAGATCTAATTTGTATATGAGATATATGATATAGATCTAAAACTGTTTTGTAGTATTGCATGTTCCTGATTAAGGCATTCCTCTTGGCCGTCCGATCATAAGAATGAAGAAGGGTTTAAAGGCCCTCTCTTCCCATCTGATGGGGCATTCTTATGACGTGTAGGGGTGCTGCATGTTCGTCCTTAATCAGAAACTCAAAACTTCGTCCTCTCTCTAGCAGGAAATCATAGCCAATCCTCACTAGAGATGAGGTAAAAAGTTCCCAAACCCCTGTATGCTTCTTTTCCTATCTTTCCCCTCCTTGATTGAGTCTTCATTGATCATATTCTGGCAAGAAATTATTGGAGGATAAGATGAGAATACTTTTCTCTATTTCTAGATCTAAATATTATCATTGTCTCCTCTTTTCTGACCGTCCCCATCACTAGCACTTGTTGCTGGAGTTCCTAACTAGTTTTCCCATAATGGGTCTTGGCCATCACCAAAGTGTAGCCACCTGCAAACTATGAGAAGGCTCAATCCTTCCTCTAATTTTCCTAAGAGAAGAAAAAGAAGAGGAATAGAAAAAGGAAGAAGAAGAAGAAGAAGAAGAAAAGAAAAAAGAAAAGAAAGAAAGAAACGAAAAAGATTTTCTTCACTCTAGCCTTTCTCTCTCTTGTTTGTTTTATTTGTTTTTTCTTTCTCAATAAAGGTTTCTCTCTAGCCTCTTTCTTTCTTTCATTTGATTTTTTATCCTCTTCTTAGACCCCTTTTCTTTCTCTAAAAGATAGGTGATCTGAATGTGTCTCTCTTCAACCTGTAGTGTTCTTAGACCAATGTCATCGAGCAGTTTGCCTACTTCCACTATGGCTCTTATCAAGTCTTATTAGATTTGGTCATTCTT
Organism: Cocos nucifera; assembly: GCA_006176705.1. Lineage (NCBI taxonomy): Eukaryota > Viridiplantae > Streptophyta > Magnoliopsida > Arecales > Arecaceae > Cocos > Cocos nucifera. Next base: position 101,505 of record QRFJ01000299.1, read on the forward strand.
GATTGTGGTGTCCTTGTATCCCTTTTTGATCTTTGATGATATGAAATTTTTTGAACCGATTGATTTAGGGCCATCGGGCTTCGCCACATGACTGTCCTATCCTTGATCTATCTTGGTTCAAGTATGAAGTCACCCTAGTTGTACCCCTAGTTGGAATATTTCTCTCCCTTGATCCATTTGAATTTTTTAGGATTTCTTATTGATGGGCTTCTAAGAAATTGACTAATTAATTAAATTTTAATAATTTTGAATAAGTATGTCAGACCTATTTGATTGTCGTTAGATTTTGAAGTGTGATGAGGTAAGTAACCTAACCCTCTAAGTGTGCTTTTGAAAGATCTTTGAAAAAATTATAATTAGTTTGTTTAATTTGAACTATGATCTTTATTTTCTATTGACAAAATAGGTCCAGCATAATAATTTATTTGTTTAGCATGTTTAGATCCTACTTTGATGTATTATGTTGCTTATTGTGCTAGTGTAGCTCATTATTCTCTTTTTTTTATTTTTTAGATCATGAATCATGATTACTTGGGACTTGAGGAAGTGCGCTATATTGGTTGGAGTTATTTAGATTCCTAATTCAGTTCGGTTTAGTATAATTCAATTTAATTTGAATATTTATTTTAGATGAAATATTAAGATTTTATATTACATAAAGATATTTGATATAAAAAATGATTTAATTAGATGTTTATTAAATTAAATTACAAGGATTAAAGGGTTACTATTATTACTATTAATAAAATTTTTATAATTTAATTTGTAGCCTTACATGCTTATAGGCCTGTTCATCTATTTCATGCTCGATTCAGGGTATGACATTTGGCCACACTCTCAAAACTTGTAAATACTTCCAAAACATCAATTACCCCTCGCAACCACCTCCTATGACCCCTATGCAAAATCTCCCCATATATAACACGCAGAGCCCCAACATTGCCAACCAGACTCCAAATCAGAGTCATCCAACCTCATCAAAGGTTTTGTTAGGATTTGACATCTCAAATTCTTCCACATTAAGCCCATAGTGAGATCTAGAATGATGAATAGAGTCCAATGAGCCTAAGATCACCATAATCGGAGGTCAGATGGCAAAGACATACGCGAGAAATCCAGCAGAGTAGAACCGACTATTGAGTGGGGCCCACTGGCCGATGGCATTAAAGGTCGGGCCAGTAGTGTGTTGGGCCACGCCTAGGCCCAGTGTGAGCACCAGGCGAGCACGCGCGTGGCCGGTCCAGGTAGGCCAATGTGGTGGGTCGCGCCCGAGCCCAGAATGGGAGACAGCAGTGTGCGCAGCATGCGTGACGGACGACTCGGGCCTAGGTGGCCATGTGAAGGGGGTCAGTCTGCTCGGGCGACAGCGCGTGCCCAGCGCACGTGGGACACGCCCAGCGTGGGCGAACACACGCGGGAGGTTCTTCACGCGGTCCACGGTTCGTTGCACGTAGACCAGGCTCTTTCACGGGGTTCACAGGTTGGATTGTGCGATCCAGCGGTTACAGAGAGTTGCAGTCACAATCTGATGGGCTAGTGTCTTCGTAGAGTTGTAAATGAAAATTGTAATCTGGTCTGAGCTGGGTTTGAAGGCTTTAAAAGGCTGTGGGTGACGAAAATAGAAGAGACAGCGTAGAGAGCTCTGGCAGCCACCAAAAAGAGCTTGGTAGAGTGCCGAGCACGTGCAAGCCACATAACAGATGCAGGCAGAGCAGAGCGTCAGGCAGAGCATGGCAATGACCGTATGAGTGGCTATTAGGCATGATGTAGCTACTTTCACAGGAAGCGTCCAAGGACGTCAAGGATTCCGGTACTGGCAGGCCTGTGAGAGGGTCTTCTTGGAGATTTTTGAGAGAGTTTTTGTGAGGATAGCTTCTAGTTAAGAGAGATTTATGTACAAAGAGTTGAGAGTGTTTAATCTTCTCTTATACTTACTTTTTTCTTATAATAAGCTTACATGCCTCATAGAGACGAGCCTTTGAACTGATCCACGTATTTGATTATATTTTTTATTTTATTTTATTTTATTTTTCTTTCTACTATCAACAAAAAGATCTGAAGTGGTGGTGTCCTAGCTAGACATCCACAACAGATTTTTCTCTTCTTCACATGTGAAATGGCAGAGATTTCTAAATATCTTGATAGAGCCGTGCTAGTCAAGTCCTTTGATCGTCCCAAAAAGTGGGCGACGTTTCAACCGCTTTTGCTTATAAGGCTAGGAGAGTAGGATCCTGGACGAGTCGACAAGGCAACCAAACCCACGGGAGTTCTTCGTGGCTTGTCTTGATAATTAAATGGTGGCAAAAGGCTATATGAGAGGTGACGGTTTTACACCATTGGAATCAATTTAGAGGAGGTTCCCCACATACCCTTAAGTATAGGGTTTATGCCACACTCTTAAATCATCTACCCCTTTTCTGCCGTACTACAGAGGCAGTGGTGACGATTCTTTCCAGCTTCGGCATCTCCCATACGGCAAGCAAGTCGGGAGGACTTAAACTAGTATTGATGTCATATTCTATCGCAAGGAGTTTGAAGATACCTTGGAGGCTATCAAGGTAACCATCGGACTCTATTCCTACTTGCTCTCCATTATCATTAACTTTGTCACCAAACAATTACCAAGATTTGAAGACTCTTCATTAACTTCCCAACGCGATCTTAATGAAGAAGCCAACGTTGACCGGCAACTTTGGAACAGCCTAAAGAGCCATTCGCCCAGCATCAATGCCTGGCACCACCATCTTTCCCGCTTCGACAGAAGCCAATTCTTCGATTGGCAGAATCCTAGCAGAGGCGGCGTAAGTTGCCGAACCCTTGAGTTGACCTTAGTGCATGCATTACCAACCTAGCTCAACCAAACCCAAACCTGGTGGAACCAGTTCCATATGCAGTAGTTCCTTTGGACCAAACACAATGGGGACTGAACAGCCAAATCTCTGTGGATGAAGTTGCCGTTGAACTTCAAGTTCATCCCAAATTCGAATTCAAATTCAAACTTATCCCCTCAGGTGGCCATTATTGATAACCTAGCTAGCCTCTTTTCCGGCCCCCTATCCCTCTGACATCGCTATCGACCAAGTCTTTTCAACTCTTCATTCCTATCTTTCGGCCAGCTGGACCTACCTAGTTCCTCTAGCCTCTAGCCTCTAGCCTCGATCTCCCTCAGCAGACCCTCAGTTTGAAACATTTGGAAAACCAAACTTACCCAGATCCCCTACGTCTCCCTCTCCCTACCTACCCAGGGATAACCCATCAGCCGCCAAATGGAGTGCAAGGATTAGGTCCAAACTGGTCGGATAACTCAACTCACTAACAGCGAATGAAGTCAGATCTTCATACCATCGAATGAGACAGACGTAAATAACCTCAAAAGCATGGAAACCCTCCACTGTGGTGCAGCCGCAAAGTCTCTCTACTCGAACAAATGCCTAGATCATCTGACACCGCTGGCCTTTTGGATCCTCTAGCAATGGAAACGTATGGATGTATCATCCAATTTGGGCTTTTCTCTTTGTTCTGGTCAACCTTTTGTGGTCCGAACTTGTATGGGTCTCGTCTCCTGTTCTCTTGAAGTTGGATGTGCAATCTAAAGATAATGGAATTTTGTAGTCCCATGATATATTGTTTACAAATTTTCTTCTGAGATTGTAGTGTAGCGTGCTTAGAGAATACGTTCCTTTGAGAAATGCCAAGTCTCCAATCTTTGTTGAATTGCAATTGTTGAGTCCTCCTGAAGAGCTGGTAGCTCCATTGACACGCCAAGCATCAAACTCTTTCCGATAATTGTAAAGGACAAGTTTTCTGGGAACTTCATGTAGTTTTGCTTCATGGAGGCAACAAATTGTGGAATGATGAATAGTACCGCGGACTAACCTTTGGTTTTAAGGCTTTCCATGGACCTCTTATGTTCCAAAATATTAGTGCTATGAGTAAGGAAAAGAAAACAAATGTTGGATCTGGGAGTTTCTCCCATGAGAGACTCCCATGAGAGTCCCCTGCAGGATCTAGACCAGCCCAGACCAATAGATCTCTGGGTTTCTATAAACAATAATTTTTTGTGCACCGTGCATGATGTAGCAAAATTGATCTGGAGCATACCATCCAATCACATTGAATCATGTAGAACAAGTAATAATCGGATAATATTTAATACCGCTCAACTTTTTTCTATCAAATTTTTTCTAATGAAAATGCTCTTTCCCTCTATTTTATTTCTTGATGCACTATATATTATATCTTGAACAATATTTATAACCTTCTATATCTTTATAATATCATATGGTTATTGTAACTTCCTTTAAGTATATTATCACTTCTTAAATAATATATATATAACTTCCTGATATCTTATATGATTTTTTATGAATATATATGACATCCTAAATAATTTATATGATTTCTTGTGAATATATATGACATTCTAAACATTATATATGACTTTCTATATCTTTTTATGACATTCTGAATAATATATATAGCTCTTTGATGCCTTACATAACTTCCTATGGATATGTATAATATCCTAAACAATATATATGACTTCCTGTGAATATATATAATATCCTAAATATTATATATAATTTTTTGTGTCTTTATATGATATCCTGAATAATACATATGGCTCTTAGATGTCTTGTATAACTTTTTTTAAATATATATGACATTCTAAACAATATATATAGCTTCTTGATGTCTTATATAACTTCTAAATATATATATATATGATATTTTGAATAATATATATGACTTTCTATGAATATATATATGATATTTTGAATAATATATATGGCTTTCTAATATTTTATATAACTTTCTATTAATATATATGATACTCCAAACAATATATATGACTTTCTATATGTTTATATGACTTTCTATTGATTATTATGGCTTTTTGTTACCTCATTATGACTTCTTGTTGCATTATATGGTATTAGAAAATCATAATACTATTCTTTCTTTATTCTACAGGGCAAAAGAATATTTTCACCAGCAAAAAATTGATGCAAAAAAAGTCAAGCAGCATTAAATATATGTCCCATTATTAATTATGCTACATGATCCCATAAAATTGAGCAGCATGCTCCATGTTAATTTTGCTGCACTACATGCCATGCATAAAGTATTACTCTCTTATAAATATAAGCATAACCTAGCCTAACTTAGTTGATTGTCACGACCTAACCCATGAATTATATTGGATTTTGGGCCCAAGCATCAGTAAAGATCAAATTAAATCATCTAAACTTCACATGGTCTAATCATAGAGAAGTACCATCACTTGCCAATCTGAACTGATGTCTAGTTTATTTATAATGGTTATCTCAGCTTCCTACACCCTTCTTTCCTTCAACAAAATCTAAATTTGATTATTTCTCTTTGAAGCTTGAATTTTGTACTAGCCAAAGAAACATAAAAAACCCTTTTGATTTAAAGATTTCTAGTATTCTGTCAAGGGTTTTGATGAAACTGTGGTATCTTTGCTTAAAAGTACAAGCTTGGAATAGAGCCACTAATGAAAATTTAGTGCAGGAAAGGAATGATATCAAACAAAAGATCATGGATATTGACTCAAAGGAAAATAGAGTTTTATCTGAAGCCCATTTGAAAAGGAAACAACTCAAACAACAGTTGGATGCTAGTTTGAATCAAGAAGAGCCAATGTGAAAATAGAGAGTGAGAACTATCAAGCTCAAGTTTGTAGATAGAAACACTAGAAATTTTTTTTTCTCTCGAGCACAAGTAATAGAAGAAGAAAAAACAATGAATCACTCATCAAACAACAAGGTACCCTCTTAGATAAATCGGAGGACATCAAGGAAGGCTTCATCAGATTTTATATCGATCTCTTTGATAGAACCAGCAAATCAAACATCTCACTAGATTGGGACATCCTACTTCTGAATGATAATCTTAAGGTAGATGAACTTGAACAACCATTCTTAGAGGCTGAAATCAAGTGAGCAGTATTTATCCTTGCAAAAGATAAATCACCTGGTCCGAACAGCTTTTCTACATCATTATATCATCAACTTTGGATTTTGTTTAAAAATGATATTTGCAAGTTGTTTAATGAGTTATACGACAACAACATCAGCATGCTTTAGCTAAACTACACTTTCATTGCTCTCCTCCCAAAAAAGAATGAATGCTTATCGATCCATGATTATCAACCAATAAGATTAATAAATGGAATCCTAAAAATCTTTACAAAAATATCATGCCCTAGCCTATGTTAGGATATCAACTCACTCTGATACTAATTATTATGGGAGTCTGATAAGGACACCACCATCTCAGAACCTTTTTGATACCACTTACGTTGTACTCAATCATGTGTGGATACTGCAAGAGAAAAAAAGAAGAATAAAAGATAAGAGATAACACACAATCAAGTATATGGATTAGACTAAGATCTACCTCCATGGAGTATATAAACTTCACTATGAGAGAAAAAATCAAATAAATATAAGAGGAACTTATCATTCAACTCTTGTATAAGAATTTCTTAACAAGAAGCTCCAAAATCCTCATAGAAGCTCTTTAAAATCTTTTAAGAATTTTAGCACTTTCAGGATGTTATCAGCTCTCCGATGCAATAAATGGTTCATCAATCAAAGTTATATAAACTCTAGAATTATTAAAACCATATTTCAGTAGAATAACATAGCTCTAATCAAACTCGAAATCCCTCTAGACCATCCGATCATGATTGGCTCGCTCCAAAGCCATCTGATTGCATAAATCAATTATAGATTAGCCTGAATCCCATCTAAGCCATTCGATCATGATTGGGAGCCCTCTTGGCCATCAGATCGTGCAAAACAATAGCTCATCATACCTAGATCCAATGCCTGCCATCCAATTGCTATCAGCTCGAACCAAAGCCGTCAGATCATGATCGATCCATGGAATAGTATCATGGACCGCATGAAATAATAGGAGAACTAACTTTTGGTCCACATGGGTGCCTATGAGCCGATGGTCCATCATGGACTCGCTCCATAGCAGGCCTGGGTGCTCGTGCGGCCTGTGCCCGCACATGTGCTCACTTGCCTGGGTCGGCCTAGCACATGGCTAGCCCAGCACCGCCGCACACTACCGCCTGACCCATGTCGTAGCCGGCCTACACCGGCCCGTGGGCCCTATCACGTCGCTTTGATGCTCCCTCACACATAACTTCTTCATTTGGGCTATTCTTAGTCTCGTTGGATTTTGTTTGTCATCTTGGATTTCGTTCTAGGCTTATTATGGATTGAATCTTGAGATATTTTTCTCAATAATCTCTATCTCGACTTGATGTTCGGCTTCATCTATTCCTGAGAGCCTGTGATCTATCTTGGATTCATGTCTTGGGGCACGCCTGCTGTCTCATGGATGGGCAAATATGAAAGTCAAGCCAGGTCACTCAATTCTATCTCTGTCAATAGTTGTGATCTTCCAGACCTGAGATCTGCTCGGAATAGCCTTCTGTGATAATAGAAACTTTACGTTGCAACGTCGCTTCTCGTCCTTCTGATTTTTCCATCTCATCCTTGATCTACCTCTACTTGGAGCTCTACCTTGCACTGGGCTCCTTGCCATGAGGTAGTGTCCTCTATACTTTCTTTCTCTAATCATCACCCTACTACCACGCGATCTTCAAGATTTCTCCATCAGCTTTTCATCTGAAGTTGATCAAATCTAGTCTACTTAGTGAGATTAGATTCTTCTTAAGGCTAAGTAAGTATCGGATATCACCCAACTTCTTCACTATTCCATCATGGAGCTTCATGCTGACCGTCCCATTATCCTTGATCTCATAGCTCGATCTGTCCGGTCGGAACATAGTGCTCCACTAATTTTTAAGGGATCAAATAACTTCTCTCTGTATCATATATGATGGAAATAAGTAGAATCCATAATTCATTGGAAGAAAGAAGTAGATACCTCATCAGTTATGAGAAGAACATCATCACTACCTTCTGTATTGCTACTAGCCATCGCCATAGTAGCATGTATCTAATCTTTGACATGAGGGCAATCTTTGACACGATGCCCCAACTTGTCATATTGATAGCACCTAATCTTGCTGGGTCCTTTGTCATGGACTTGAACCACCCACCATGTGATCTCCTGTCACTTCATCTTCTGCCGCCATTATCTCCAGTTACCATCAAGATCGAGTTGCCATCTGAACTCAAGGCTCAGTTCTCCCGCTTGAGAATATTATTTTGGAGTAGTGCAGAAGTCATTTCTTCCATCTTGATGATGCTTTTTGAAGAAAAATCCTGATTTCTCGGATCAGGTTCATTCAGATCTGATCGGATCAAGAGATATATTTCAAAATTTTTTTTCTTTGATTCAAATTAGATCTAGGATATTTCATATTTGATCTTTATTATTCTAATGATTAAAATAAAATTTAAATAAATTAAATCAAATTTAATTTACCTTGATGTAGGATAATCCTATTACCCGTTGATGATCCTATAAGCAGCGGAAGGTTCTGGATCTAGCCACGCAAGTGCCTGGCCTCTACCAGTATCCACTCAGACTGGATCTGAAGATCCTCTTCTTCTCTATCATATCCTCAAAAATTAGATTTGAATTTGATTTGGAGGATCTTCAAAATAACTTTCGAAGATCAGCAGTTATCCTTTGCAGTAGTGCAGCCTTCTAGCTTTCTGTCGCCTTTCTCTTGCCTAGATCGCAAACAACTAAAGTCCCAAACTATTTTGGGCATGGAGAGGAGAGGGAGAAGATGGTCTTGGCATGAAGGAGGGGAGAGAGGCAGCCCTTGGGCGTGGGAATTATGTTCTCTCTTTGAGTTGGGCGCAGGGTCTTATTTATAGACTATGCGTGATCCAATTCCTCTTCTTCCCAACCAATCACCACTCTTTGTGAAATCAGATCTAAATCTGATTGGTGGGAATAGAGTCCCTTAGATTCATCCTTAGATGGCACCTAAGATCAGTCAAAGTTGGTTCTTAGGAGGAGTCTAATCGGAATCCAAAAAGGAGATGGAGTTCTTGTCCAATCGGGACTCTTGGGCGCCTCCTTCTTGGGCACACGCCACCCTTGGCATGTGCCCTCCTCCTTGCCAGCTTCTGGAAGGGGGACAAGCCCCCACCAACTCTCCAATAGATGCATGACATGTGGACAGAAGTCAAAGTATCAGTGGTCAACATTTGACCAGTCAAAGGTCAACTTTTGACCAAAATCAAAGGATGAAAAATGGCAGGTGATAAAAAATAGTAGATATTATCTTACAAAATAAGACAACCCTTTTCTGATCTGGACAGGCTCTAGTCAGACCAAGTAATGACCTCTGATTGAGTATAAACTCCTTTGGCTCAGTCAGGATAACTATTTATGATAGTAAAAGAAGAACGTTAGGTTCAATCGAGTGCTAGCACGATTTCCTTGAACCTAATTGAATCTCATTCAGATCAATTGAACTAGATCAGTTCAATTGATGATCACCAGATTCAAACCCTTATTTGTGTGACCCAGTTAGGTTCAGTTCTATATGGTAATGGGATATGTCATGATCTCTATCATCGACATCATCGAAACTCCTTTCGATGGATCAGAACTCTTTTCTGATTCGAACAGCTAGAATGATCGATCATCTAAATCATTCTAATTGCTCCCAAAATCCACCAGTGACACCTAGCAGTATATGGTGGCAACCCATCAGAGCTGAATGCGAACCTCTTGGTGCAGCTACCTGTGTGATTAAGTTCTTCTATCTTGAGCTCCGATCAGATTAGGGTTAAGGTGAACTCGTCAAACCCTAGTTTCTGTCATATGATGTAATCATTCGATTCAAGTCCAATGTGAAAATCTAAATAGAAACTCTTTCTATTATTTCACTCTACCATGGCCATGGGCTTCTGGACTTGATTCTCATGATCATCATAGGGCTGCTCCTCTACCACCGAGGTAGATAGATTCCATCTTGATGCAATCCAGTTCCTACAATGAACATGCTATAGCCAACATACACCTCAGGATTCCGTATGGCTAGGAGACCGAGTAATGGTGTAGTCAAACTATAACACCCTCAAGGTGAACTGCCGATGCACCTCAGGTCAAAGAACCAGACACACCACTGCAGCATCGAGTCAGTCATTGACGAGAAGGTAGACTTCCTAATGACTACTCGAGGTGGTCACGCTCAGTGCCCTCGTTCTCTAACGAGTACCTGTACTCTCGCTCTGGTGTCTCCACACCATAGACTCAAGACTCATCTACTAAAGAGAAGCGATTGTACACCAACCTTCCGGATCAATCACCATCCTCGTGATGATCCTATGGTCGGGAGCATTTTATGAGTTAATAATGATTATTCATGTCTTAAATTTTCAACTCTTGAAAATATGAATTATCATTACCATTAACTCAAAGGATGTATCACAGACACTAAATACACATATGTGATAGAAAATAACTCCATTTTATTGATTATAGTCAAAATTATAATTTTGCCCCTAGAAGTGTATTACAAGTGTCAGCCAATTCTGGCTTCTAGGGCACATATATCTAACAATCTCCCACTTATCCTAAAGCCAATTGGCTACAAGTCTAAGTCCCATCTTCTCAAGATGGGCTTCGATCTTCTGCTGGCCCAATGGCTTTGTAAGTGGGTCTGCCACATTATCTATGGAGTCAACTCTCTTGACCTCGACGTAACCCTTCTCGAGGTAATCGCGGATGAGGTGGTATCGCCGCTCAATGTGCTTGGATTTCTGGTGAGACCTTGGCTCCTTAGCAAGGGCTATGGCGCCATTATTGTCGCAGTATAGAGGAATGGCATCTGATGGCATTACTCCGATTTCTGTAGCAAACTTCTTATACCAGAATGCTTCCTTCGCAGCCTCTGATGCAGCGATATATTCTGCTTCCATGGTGGAATCTGCTATCACGATTTGCTTGAAACTCTTCCAGCTGACAGCACCACCATTGCACACAAACAGACTTTCAGATGTCGACTTTCGATCATCTATATCGGACATAAAATCCGAGTCTGTGTATCCCTGGACTTGGAGTTCTCCATTACCAAAGACCAACATCATATCCTTAGTTCTTCTTAAGTACTTAAGGATACATTTCACAGAAGTCCAGTGTTCTTCACCTAGATTTGACTGATATCTGCTTGTGACACTCACAGCATGGGCTATATCAGGTCGTGTACATAGCATGGCATACATGAGGCTCTCTATTACAGAAGCATAAGGGATCTTGCTCATCAGTTCTATTTCCTCAGGTGTGCTAGGGCACATCTTCTTGGAAAGATGAATACCATGTCTGAAGGGTATTAATCTCCTCTTAGAGTTTCCCATACTAAACCTCTTTAGTACTTTTTCTATGTACATCTTCTGTGAAAGTCCCAGCATCCTATTCGGTCTATCCCTATAGTCTAGAAATTTTTGGCTAAGGTATTCACCTTCTCGATCTGATTGAAGAATCTTAATGGATTTTTCAGTTTGTTTTTCTACTTCATGTCTGAATTCTTTGAACTTTTCAAAAGCTTCAGACTTATGTCTCATAAGATATACATACCCATACCTAGATAGATCATCGATAAAGATAATGAAGTAGACAAAATTGCCTCTAGCCGGTACATCAAATGGGCTGCACACATCAGTATGTACTAGGGCAAGGAGACTGTGGCCCTTTCCCCATGTCCTACAAAAGGGAGTTTAGTCATTTTGCCTTGAAGACAAGATTCACAAGTTGGATATGACTCAAAAGTCAATGGACTCAATAGCCCATTTTTCTCCAATTTGTTGATCCTATCTTCTGCTATATGACCTAATCTCAGGTGCCATAGATATCTATCATTTGGACTATCCCTAGGTCGTTTGGCATTCACATTTTGCTCGATAGTTAGAACAGGTACATCAATATGTAGCTGATAAAGATCATTAATAAGAAAACCATTTGCAATTTTATTTCTTTCATAAAGAATGTTACAATGGTCCTTAAAGAAGGTAATCACATAGCCTTCTTGTGCTAAGCATGAAACAGAAATCAAATTCCTGCTAGCTGCAGGCACATAATAACAGTCTTTTCAAACTAAGTCTAAACCAGATGGTAATCGAAGAGGGTATGTTCCCACGGCTACTGCAGCAACTCTTGCTCCATTACCGATGCGTAGGATCATGTCTCCATCCCTCAGCCTCCTGCTATCCTCAAGACCCTGCATGAAAGTGCACAGATGAGCACTAGAACCAGAGTCAAGCACCCAACTGGATGCAGAAGAAACCGTAAGGTTAGACTCAATAACGAGCATACCTCCAGAAGGACCTTCCTTCTTGTTCTTCAGGGTGGCCAGGTAAGTAGGGCAGTTCCGCTTTCCAATGGCCGTCGCTGTTGCAATGGAAACACTTTTCTTTGACATCGGCCTTCTTCTTTGGCTCTGCCTTCTTCTTTCCTTCTTTTCCACCTTCTGCTTTTTCGCAGACTTCTTTTTCTTTTCATAAGACTTTCTTTTGAAAGAAGTCCATTCCATAGCAAGAACTGAGCCTTTAGAACCTTTCATAGAAAGCTCAGCGGTGAACCAGCATATTCATTAATTCGGCCAAGGAATTTTGAAGTTTATGCATGTGGTAATTCATGATGAATTGCCCATATGCATCAGTCAAGGATTGCAGAATAATATCGTTCTGCAGATCCAAGTCTAACTTCACACCGAGCTTCTCAAGCTCTTCCAAGTCCTTGATCATCATCAGACAGTGATCTTGGACTGACTGCCCATCACGTGCATCTTAGCCTTAAAAAGTTATTTCGTGACTTGATATTTGGCTGCGCGACTCTGTTCACCAAACATCTCCTGCAGGTGAGCCAACATTTGGCGAGCAGTTTCCGATATCTTCATGTTGGCGCTGGAGCTCATCAGACATCGAGCCCAACATGTAATATCTGGCCTTATTATCTTCGTCTATCCATTTTTTAGAGATGCTCTCTGTTCAGTGGATGGATGGGCTGGTAAGGTGGGAGGGTCCTGGTCCAATACATGGGTTAACTTCTCGGAACCCAAAATAATTTTGTAGTTCCTGAAGCCAATCTTTATAATTGGGTCCATGGTCAGTCTATGTGTGTCCAGGATACGTGCCAATGGGTTGGACGCAGATATTTTTCTGTAGAGAGTCAAAGATTCTAGTTAGATACTGTAATTATGACTTGACCAATTTATTTAGGGATTTTATTTTTTAAATAAATTAGCTCCCACTATTTTCTTGGATCCCTACACTCCCTCTGTAGAGATGCAAAATTCTCCATGATTAATGATTTCTAGTGGGTGGTGCGGTCTCACCAACTGACTCATCACCTCACCTAACAGTTATTGGTGATGGGTTAGCCAATGAGTGAACAACTCTTGTTCAATGATTCTCTAATCATGGTGCACCCAAACTTGATCTCTAATTCATGAATCTCACCATATCCGAAATATTGATCTACTCCTTAGTTATGTCAGACCCACCATTTGCATAGACTGGATTCATAATTGAGTCTCTCACCGTATCCAAAATATTGAGCCCAACTCATCCTCCAGCCCATAGCATCCAATGCCTAATAGACATGATTGCGTCTTCTCGGTGCAACTGATCCACTGTATCCAACCGAGAATAATCTACCCCGAAAAGGGCCCACACATCTACAATGGTGGAAGACCTCCGACTTAATCTTTTCTTAGGATACTGCAAGAGAAAAAAAGATAAGAGATAGCACACAATCAAGTATATGGATTAGACTAAGGTCTACCTCCATGGAGTATATAAACTTCACTATGAGAGAAAAAATCAAATAAATATAAGAGGAACTTATCATTCAACTCTTGTATAAGAATTTCTTAACAAGAAGCTCCAAAATCCTCACAGAAGCTCTTTAAAATCTTTTAAGAATTTTAGCACTTTCAGGATGTCATCAGCTCTCCGATGCAATAAATGGTTCATCAATCAAAGTTATATAAACTCTAGAATTATTAAAACCATATTTCAGTAGAATAACATAGCTCTAATCAAACTCGAAATCCCTCTGGACCATCCGATCATGATTGGCTCGCTCCAAAGCCATCTGATTGCATAAATCAATTATAGATTAGCCTGAATCCCATCTAAGCCATTCGATCATGATTGGGAGCCCTCTTGGCCATCAGATCGTGCAAAACAATAGCTCATCATACCTAGATCCAATGCCTGCCATTCGATTGCTATCAGCTCGAACCAAAGCCGTCAGATCATGATCGATCCATGGAATAGTATCATGGACCGCATGAAATAATAGGAGAACTAACTTTTGGTCCACATGGGTGCCTATGAGCCGATGGTCCATCATGGACTCGCTCCATAGCAGGCCTGGGTGCTCATGCGGCTTGTGCCCGCATGGCTAACATGTGCTCGCACATGTGCTCGCTTGCCTGGGTCGGCCTAGCACATGGCTAGCCCAGCACCGCCGCACACTGCCGCCTGACGCATGTCGTAGCCGGCCTACACCGGCCCGTGGGCCCTATCACCTCGCTTTGATGCTCCCTCACACATAACTTCTTCGTTTGGGCTATTCTTAGTCTCGTTGGATTTTGTTTATCATCTTGGATTTCATTCTGGGCTTATTATGGATTGAATCTTGAGATATTTTTCTCAATAATCTCTATCTCGACTTGATGTTCGGCTTCATCTGTTCCTGAGAGCCTGTGATCTATCTTGGCTTCATGTCTTGGGGCACGCCTGCTGTCTCATGGATGGGCAAATATGGAAGTCAAGCCAGGTCACTCGATTCTATCTCTATCAATAGTTGTGATCTTCCAGACCTGAGATCTGCTCGAAATAGCCTTCTATGATAATAGAAACTTTACTTTGCAACGTCGCTTCTCGTCCTTCCGATTTTTCCATCTCATCCTTAATCTACCTCTACTTGGAGCTCTACCTTGCACTGGGCTCCTTGCCATGAGGTAGTGTCCTCTATACTTTCTTTCTCTAATCATCACCCTACTACCATGCGATCTTCAAGATTTCTCCATCAGCTTTTCATCTGAAGTTGATCAAATCTAGTCTGCTTAGTGAGATTAGATTCTTCTTAAGGCTAAGTAAGTATCGGATATCATCCAACTTCTTCACTATTCCGTCATAGAGCTTCATGCTGACCATCCCATTATCCTTGATCTCATAGCTCGATCTATCCGGTCGGAACACAGTGCTCCACTAATTTTTAAGGGATCAAATAACTTCTCTCTATATCACATATGATGGAAATAAGTAGAATCCATAATTCATTGGAAGAAAGAAGTAGATACCTCATCAGTTATGAGAAGAACATCATCACTACCTTCTGTATCACTACTAGCGCTCGAGAAGTTGTACATAAAATAAAATCGCTCACCAACATGCTATTTCTTGGAAGGTAGTTTTACTAGCTATAAATGAACGAAGGTTAGAGCATTCAGGAGCATCTATCTAACTTTTAGAAGATCCATACCAACCTCCTCAATATTGACAAAAAAGTTGAGAAGAAGACCAGGGCATTGGTCTTGCTATCATCACTTCCATCCTCTTTTGAGTCTTTGGTAACTGCTCTTTTCATAGGTAAAAGTGTTAGATATATGTGCCCTAGAAGCTAGAATTGGCTGACAATTGTAATACACTTCTAAGGGCAAAATTATAATTTTGACTATAATCAATAAAATGAATTATTTTCTATCACATATGTATATTTAGTGTCTGTGATACATTCTTTGAGTTAATGGTAATGATAATTCATATTTTCAAGAGTTGAAAATTTAATACATGAATAATCATTATTAACTCATAAAATGCTCCCAACCATAGGATCATCATGAGGATGGTGATTGATCCAAAAGGTTGGTGTACAATCATTTTTCTTTAGTAGATGAGTCTTGAGTCTATGGTGTGAAAAAATCGGAGTGAGAGTATAGGTACTCGTTAGAGAACGAGGGCACTGAACGTGACCACCTCGAGTAGTCATTGGGAAGTCTACCTTCTCATTAATGACTGACTCGATGCTGCAGTAGTGTGTCTGATTCTTTGACCTAAGGTGCATCGACAGTTCATCTTAAGGGTGTTATAGTTTGACTATATCATAACTTGGTCTCCTAGCCATACGAAATCCTAAGGTGTATGTTGGCTATAGCATGTTCATTGTAAGAACTGGATTGCATCAAGATGGAATCTATCTACCTCGGTGGTAGAGGAGCAGCCCTATGATAATCATGAGAATCAAGTCCAGAAGCCCATGGCCATGGCAGAGTGAAATAATAGAAAGAATTCCTATTTAGGTTTTCATATTGGACTTGAATCGAATGATTACATCATATGATAGAAACTAGGATTTGATGAGTTCACCTTAACCCTAATCTAATCGAGGCTCAAGATAGAAGAACTTAATCACACAGGTAGTTGCACCAAGAGGTTCGTATTCAGCTTTGATGGATGCCACCATATATTGCTAGGTGTCATTGATGAATTTTGGGAGCAATTAGAATGATTTAGATGACCGATCATTCTAGCTGTTCGAATCAAAAAAGTTCTGATCCATCGAAAGAAATTTTGATGATGTCGATGATAGAGATCATGACATATTCCATTACCATACAGAATTGAACCTAACTGAATCACACAGACAAGGGCCTGAAACTGGTGATCATCAATTGAACTAATTCAGTTCAATTGATCTGAATGAGATTCAATTAGGTTCAAAAAAATCATGCTAGCACTCGATTGAACCTAACGTTCTTCTTTTACTATCATAAATAGTTGTCCTGACTGAGCCAAAGAAGTTTGTGCTTGATCAGAGGTCTTTACTTGATTTGACTAGAGTCTATCCAGATCAGAAAAGGGTTGTCTTATTTTGTAAGATAATATCCGCAATTTTTGGTCACCTGCCATTTCTCGTCCTTTGACTTTGGTCAAAAGTTGACCTTTGACTGGTCAAATGTTGACCATTGATACTTTGACTTCTATCCACGTATCACGCACCTATTGAAGAGCTGATGGGGGCTTGTCCGCCTACCAGAAGCTGGCAAGGAGGAGGGCACACGCCAAGGGTGGCGTGCACCCAAGTAGGAAAGCGGC